>CM029534.1:3186756-3483846 GCA_017141395.1 Laodelphax striatellus
GTTAGTTGAGAAAGGTAAAGTGTACCTTAGAGCGTGGAGCTGAGTTCAACTTCATTAATCTTTCAAAGTGAATGGCTGCAGCCCGACAGCAAATACACTGCAAACTTGGAAATATTTCGTCAAGTTTCTCTGCAAATACAGTTCGAAATTTGTTGTATAATCGAGGAGGCACCGAATGAATTTCAACTAGCGTTTGTTATTTTCTTTTGATTAACTTGTTACGAAGGTCGTGCGAAGCTTGAATGTCAAGAGCACTCCCGGTTTGGGTTCAAATCTGAATTTCCGATCGGTAACGTCAATCAATCCGCCTAAACTGTCTCGAACAAAATGTCAACACTACTTACTTGATAAACTAAGAAATTATGGAAACCTGGAGAACTCGTTGAAAAATAAATTTTGCAGCTCGGTGGCATAAATACAAGATCCACTGGATACATGGAAAATTCATGAGACTATTGGTGCGGAAAATTTCAGTTTCAATTTCCATTTCGCATCCATATAATTAAATTATGACAGTGAATTTTTTAAAATTGAGTAGTCTGTTGTGTGATTTGATGTGATATATTTTTTTCCATAATATAAGAAGGAAATTAATCTATTGAACTAAATTTTGATTGATGTTGTGGTATTATTGCACAATTGATATTATAATTGATGTTATGATGCGAAGTGTCTTGTGATCACCTTAACTTGTGATAATAGCAAACTTCAGTTAAAAACCTGTTCAATTGTTCACTTCGATGAATAGAATGATAATACTTCGTTCCAGTATCATAATTATGTCTGTACTATTTTGTGTAATTTATTAATTTTCCTTGCAATTTTATAATAAATTATTATTTTTCAGGTGTGGATTACATGCATCCGGATCTCAAATTCAATTATGTAAGTATATTTAATCTTGGAATAGTACTTCTCAATAATTGTGAGGTAATAGAGAAAACATTAACTCCGCTTGTCCAATATTCAGAGAAAAGAGATTGATTTGTTTCCATTGATTTGTTTTTCAGTGAATTTGTTTTTGAGTACAGTCGTGGATTTCAGATTTATATGTTGAAAAATAATGAATATTTATCACTCTTGTTACCGAATCACAGTTATTTCTAACAGCAAACAGTGATAAACGTTTCTACTGAAACGAAGAAGCGTGTTGAATAGAATGTGAAACGTAAGGCTAGGCGTACACCGGTTAGTCAAGACAAGACAAGACGAGATTAGTCACGTTTAGTCACAGTACTTCACATAGTTGCTTATGAAGCAACACTCACCGAGTAGTCATTGCATCTGTGTGCGCTGCTTCATAAGCAAGTATGTGAATTACTGCGACTAAACGTGACTAAACTCGTCTTGTCTTGTCTTGACTAACCGGTGAACGCCTAGCCTAACACCATCATCACCTTCATTATCATTGGCATCCAATTTGAAATTGATCGGAGGAACTAGTTGAATTTTAAAATCATGGTCATAATCATTATCAACATCATCATTATTAACTTACTATGAATAATGGGAGACTACTTCTAAATTGTTAGATAATTGATGAAACGATTCCCCAGCTTACATCCAATTTAGAGAAAAAAGATTAATTTGTTTTCATTTTTGAATTGAAGGAACAAGTTATAGCAGGATCATTTTAACTTGTCAGAAAACAGCTGATTTAACGTCAGTAAACAAGCGTACATCATTCAGCTGTTTTCTGACAATTTAAAATAATCCTTCTATGACTAGTCTCTGAAAATCAACTTCAGGGCTGCATTTGCAAGATGCAGAAATGAGATAAGCTAGATCTAATTGTCAGCACCCATCTTTTCAAGCTCAAGATTGCATGAATTCAAATGAGGTAGAACAATGATATTTCACGAGAAATGTTTGCTAGTAATTCGAACTAGCAAGATTCTGGAACAAGAAAAAGCGTTTCGTCATCCCATTCAATATCGCTGCAGCTTTGTTACGACACTGCAGATCAAACTTGACTGTTTACATGTCTGGTGAAGCTTGAAATTAGTTTTGGAAATAAAAGCAGAACGTCTCAGTTCATAAGACATGATCAGCGTGAACTATGAACTTCTTTGCGTAAACCTGTTGGATCGTCCAATAAGTATATAAGTATATTGCTATATAAATAAATAAGTCCATTCATTCCTCATTATCACTCTTCTCATTTCTTTCAATACAACGAAATTGAAAAAGAATTCAATACAACTACAACCCTCACAATTTTTCATTCAATATCACTATGAATATTTTATCTCGTCAGCTGTCCAACCAATTTTCCAGCAATAAATTGAATTAGTCCCACGTAGCATTACTTCATCCATCCATCCATTACTCTTGTGGCCGGAATGTAATGAAATTTGGCTGAATATTGATCAAGGCCGTGAATACTGTAGAAAAGAGCCGCTGTGTGGGAAGTAGCGGTTGGCATGTTTTGATTGATTGGCCAGCAAAAAAGCGGAGAGAGTTTCGCTTGAAAGAAGAAACACTGTGAGCTACTTTATGAGAAATTCTGATAAGAAACAGCCGCGTTTGGATGAGATGCAATGCTCCTTTAGTATGCACACAGTTGGAAATTTCATTCAAAAGATCTATTCCGTATCTTTTTTGTATCTCTCGATCTAAGGATGGGAACGATCGTCACTGAAAAGAATTCAATCAGATTATGCGATTTACTTGATGGGAAATGTTCCTTGCGTGCTGTAAAAAGTAGACGGTTCAAATTCAATTTGAATGTAACGTATTTGATTTCATGATTGAAAATCCAACTTGGATAAATGCGTACGATGAGTTTGTCAGATGCATTCACTTGGAAAAAATATTGCGACAGTCATTATGTAGTCTTGATTTTTTTATTTGTTGGAAAGAGTTTGAAAATATAAAGTTGATGAAGAAATCTAAAAGGGACGAATGTGTAGGATAATTTTGTGCTTCAACTTCAAAATATTCCTTGCTGTACCTGCAACACTGTTCATATAGGCCTACTCTGAGTTTTTTCCGATTTCATCTCTCTCTATCTCTCTCTGGAAATAGTAAATTTTAAAATAATTCGAAAGTTGTTCAATTTGATTAGGAGTAAGATAATAATTCGTAGGATGAAATTTATAAAAAAAACCGTTGAATGATATCAAATTTTATCATAATTTTGTTGGATGTATCTGTTTTGGAGGAAATACTCCTTGCTATAGTTTTTCACTTAATAAATAGACAGTTTTCGCTAAATGAGAATGGATAGGGTTGAGAATGATGATCAATAGAAGAGTTACGAATAATCAAAATAATTCGAACTGAGATTGATTTGTAGCCTACAGTTTTTATTTTTTATTTCTTATTTGGTATAGGCTTATCTAACAAATCATTGTTCGCGTTCGGATTCGTTTGATTTGATGACGACAACACTAACCTCTGAATTCTGTCAACCTATCCTGACTACAAGATTTCTCCCCAAATTCCAACTTCGATTTTCCTTGAAAACTTTTTTCGTTCCATTGTTTAGTCTAAAATCTTTGACTGTAATCGTATTCTAGAACGTATCTATTCTTCCATCCGGCTGTAAAAATTAAAAATTCCTCTTTAAAATGGTTTGTATTCTACAAACAAAATATCTCAAGAATTATTATTGCCAACTTTACTGAAACAAGTTTCAAATGAAAGGTTATGAATAGAATAGCTTCACATGAACTCTGGAACTGGATTACTGAAGACGATAACTCTCGATAAATTCGATCAAGATTCAATTACTAAAACAATTACTGGAGACATAAACCGTTCATTGGTCAATAATTGTTGTGACTGTTCCATTAATATTCACGCCTACAACAAATAATGACGTCAGCCGTTTTTTCACTTACTCAGAAATAGCGCAGTTGATTTTAAGTGATAGGGATCATAAATTTGGTCATTGGCCAGGAAAGCTAGCGAACATTCAGTATTCAAAACAGCGTTTTCCAATATTGATATAGCCACATTGGTCGATGACCTTTGGAAATTTTATGAGTGTTTTGAGTGGGATTTGTATTCTAATTAATGAATTAATGAAATGGCAAGTTCGAGGAGTTTAGATGAGATTATTGAGTTTATTCATGTGGATAACAAATTTTTTCCCTCAAATTATAAACTGTGATAGTTGTAAAAATATGTTATCAATTATTCTATGAATTTCACGAGCCATGAACTAATAAATGATATTCAACTACAATATATTAATATTTAACGCAATATGATAATGAGATTGACTGCATTGTATGAGACTTGGAACATGAAATGTATATACATAATGGAGGTGGGGTGGTGATGATTGACGTTTTTCATGGTTATTGATGTTTAATGGAATAGTATTCAATTTTTACTAATTTATTTTGAAAATCATGACGTAATATAAATAGACTCAATAAATAGCACTACTTTCTATTGGTTAGTATTACGAACTTATTTAGTATTACGTATTTAGTATTAGTATTAGTATTAGTATTAGTATTAGTATTAGTATTTAGTATTACGTCACCAATACTATTCTATCCTTGGGAACGGCCGTCACTGTGTTATGTCATAATTAAATGAGTTCTAATTAAGAAAAATGTATTGTTATTGATTTGATTATTCTAGATACTTCTAGAATGTTTTTCTTTTGTCACAGAATGCAAGAGCCAGTTACGATTTCAGCAGCAATGACGCCTATCCTTATCCAAGATACACAGACGACTGGTTCAACAGGTGAGGCAAATGCATTTTATTTTTCTCATAAAATCCCTATTTCTTCAATTTTATTATTTTTTTTAAATCGGAGAGTTTAGTAGACCTGAAAACGATTGACTTTTTAAACTGGTAGTAATTTAATGAAACGAATCTGCATTACATTTTTTGTCATTGCATATCTCCACTAATTCTATATTCCATTCACTTTTAAAGTTATGTTTGAATTAATCCTTGTTTTGATATTACTAAGGCTAGGCGTACACCGGTTAGTCAAGACAAAAATGGTCACGTTTAGTAACAGTAATTTACATAGTTGCTTATGAAGCAGCACACACTGATGCAATGACTAATCGGTGTGTGTTGCTTCATAAGCAACTATGTGAAGTACTGTGACTAAACGTGACTAATCTTGTCTTGACTAACCGGTGTACGCCTAGCCTAAGTCTTCTATTTTTAAAAGATAAAGGTTGAACTCTAGAAGTACCAGCGACCACATAGTAGAATAGACGGAGTGATCCTATTACTACAGCATTACGGGTGGTGAAGCCAATTCCGCCATCATGGTTAGGTATAGAAACGCGAAATGGAGCTCACAGAAGCTCAAAATTGTAGTGCGCGAGTTTCAAATACATCGTCGTTTAGTCCTTTAGGATTAAGTTAAAATTTTCAATTTTGGTGTTCTTATACCTAATAAAACACTGATTCTAATGGTGTAACTCAAATTACCAGTTTCCAGTTTATTCAACTTTTACGAGTAAAAAAAGTTGAAAGTTTTTCATACATTTGAAAACGTGACATGAAAAAGTTGGTAAGCGAGGAAATTTTCATCTTTAGGGTAGGCAAGTTTCGTAAGCTGAGAAAGTTTTAGATAAAAGTTGAATTTTATTTTCATTTGAACATTTTTTCTAAGATCAGCCGTTCTCCTGATATTCTCGGTAGAACATAGACGAGAAAACGAGGCGAAGCGCTCGATTAATTCCGTTCGCCTCAACTCCGAGCTCTTCCTCTAAAACATACTGTGTGTACCTTTTTCTCAAGAACCACTTCAATAATAGATTTGCCTATATATTTTCACGTAATAATTGAAGCTATATATTCCAACTATAGATTTGCCTATATATTTCACATAATAATTAAATCTCTAATCAGCTAATCGACAATAATAATGGGAATAATAATACTTAATAAATAACTCTAACTTATTCTTACCAAGTGAACACTGGATTGCGATTTGATTTTGATTTGAGAACTGTTGGAAAATTACATATAAGCATAAAATAAAGCTACTCATCTCATCCATTGTATTCTACAATCTTGCAAATTATCATCCAATTCCATGAAACGCATAGTAGAGCAATTTCTGTTGCAGACTGACTATTAACAAATAATTTTTTGCTTATAACAATAAATAATAATCAATAATGAATGCTTCCTCTTCATTATCCATGATATCACATTAACTCTCAATTATCAACAGAGCTCTGAACACAGAACAATTTTATATGCCCAATACTTTCATTCGGTTAACCAATTCTGAAAATCAAACAGCAGGAAATGTCATAATTAATAACAGGATATTTACAAGCTATTAAAATGCAGTGCGTGTAGTCCCAGTAATCCGTACTGCGTACCAGCAATACAATAGTGTACTACACTATAATAAAAAAATAATTATTATTATAGTATTAAGTGTCGTTTTCCAACCTTAAATAGTAATTTAGTAATAGTATTAAACACTTAATATAGTCTGATCGCACAAAGATTTTACTCGGGCAAGATGGAAGAAGTACTCCAGTTCGGTTTGTATTTGGTTCAAAAATTATAAATTTGGTCTCAAATTGTAGTGCTGAATATTTTCTACAATTTGAGACCAAATTTATAATTTTTGAACCAATACAAACCGAACTGGAGTACTTCTTCCATCTTGCCCGAGTAAAATCTTTGTGCGATCAGACTATATACTTACACCAATTATACACTACCTACAATATACTAACCTGTGAAATGTTATTCCTTCAACGTTTCCTCCTTTATTGAAGCATCCATAAGCAATGCAATACGCTGGCATTGTAGTGCAGTATGATACTAAAACGCCATTCAATAAAACAATTCAGTGAGACAGTGACAGCCGGTTGATTAAATTAGCACTGCAGTGTGTGGACAACTGGGCAGAACTGAGCGTGACCTTGTCGGAGCGCTCGCTACTGGAGTGACTCACTCAAGGCCGCCGCCATCATGGTTGGGTATTGGTGCTAGAGCTGGCTTCAAAAGTCTGCCTGCATGCTCCGTCTATTCTACTATGTGGTCGCTGAGAAGTACATTCGTGAAAGAGCATGCACCATTCAGGCATGTACCTAGTCTGGTACTCTCAATAGTCTTCAATGAATTTTGAATTGAATCTATGTAGTTTTGTACTTGTATCAATAGGCACTGGAGTGTGCATCATGACTTCAATGCACTTCAGTTTTCAGTTTGATAAAGTGTGGACGTATGCGAGCTAGATGTAATGTGAATATTGATTCATGCAATTACTTTCCTGTAATTTACTGTACCTTAATAAACATAGTGTAACCTTCCTATTTATTGTGACCTAGGTGATTGCGATTGTTATTCCAGATTATTATGAAACGATACTGTCATAATGGGAAGCGATCGAGATAGGTGATAGTGTAGACTAAACTAGCATTACATTGTTCATAATTTGTAAAAGCATAAGTAATTATTCCAACAATTGATAATACACGAACCCAAGTTATAAGTTACCAAATTTCCATGTTATTTATGGCTCATTGTCTAATGATTCCATAGATTAAAAGGGCTCCCAACAATATAGAATTTTATTATAATTCTCAAACCTCCTATTTATCACATATAAATGCCATCAATGTCAATAAATCACAATACTAATCTTTAAATTGAAAAAAAATTGATTTTGAAGATTTTTCGGGACTTATAAGTTGAAAATTCAACTAAAATTCATTTAGGACTTAACCTATAATGTTTTTCATATTTCCCATTAGGGAAAACTGGATGATTCGGCAAGGTGGAGCACCCGAAAGGGTCTCTCCGCCAAAAAAAGCCATAAGCTTAATAATACAATACTGACAGGAAAAACATGCTCCTAACTCATACAGGTGTACTTTTCTACCTATTTCAACAAGAAAAAAATTTAAAAAAGTTGGGATATTATCCTGTATATCACAAATCTAGCTCTCAAATCAAAATCAAATTTGAATTGCTAAAGATTGTGAAATGAATATGTTTGGCAATAGCTACAACACAGTCATGATTGATAATTGACTGATTGAAATATATAATATATTTTATGAATTAAAGTATAAAATTATAAATTAACTAGCCTATATCTAAATTCAAGTCCAACAGGACATCTGAATTTCGATGAAACAGAACGCTAAATCGAATTAGAATTTGAAAATTGATCATGAAAATCATTCCAATCACGATTTCCAAACGTCATTATTTACAAATGAGAACGGTGCCAGCACGTAAAGCGAATGTTGATAAGCCAATAAATCTGATTCAATAAGGAAAGTTTTCCTATATTTGCTGGAATCCAATTCGAATCCCTCGGCTAGGAACATTCCAATCGGTTACATCGTATTATTGTTGATTTTCAGTGCAAAGCTGAAAAGTTTCTGTTTGGATGTGAACACATTGATCTAATTGTGTTTGCAATCGCGAATTCTCCGAAACGTGTCCGGTCTGCATTTGTGTTTGTCAAGCGATTAATCAAGAAAGTTTACGTTCGTTTTCAGAAAAGTTTATCCTACTCTTCAAACTAATTTTGCAATGTTTAAAATTCAGATATCATGAGAAATCAATCTGTCAGCATTATAAGGTTGTTGCTTGCTTGTCAAGCCACGGCCGAATCTTACTTCTTTTTGAGTTGACCGTGGTTAAACTAACGCTTCGTTTGTTCACATTTGTTCAAAATTAAATTCGAAATCATTATACGTCAAAATACTCTTGAATTCATGAATGTGGTCGATCAATTTCAAATTCAATTTTAGACAAAATGTGGTCGCAGCATTAGGCTAGGCGTACACCGGTTAGTCAAGACAAGACGAGATTAGTGCCAGTAATTCACATACTTGCTTATGGAGCAGCACACACCGACTAATCTGTGTGTGTTGCTTCATAAGCATCTATGTGAAGTACTGTGTCTAAACGTGACTAATCTCTTCTTGACTTGTCTTGACTAACCGGTGTACGCCTAGCCTTAGTTTTGATCACTAATATAATTATGTAACTTCTAATAGATGTAGCAACTAATAGATGTAGTAGCTTCCCTACTGACAACGGCATAGCACGTAAAAGATAGAAAATAGAATGTGAATCGATACGGAAGTTATACATCTATACATTAGAGTTATACGGAAATTATACATCTATACATAAAGTATTACATCTATTGGAACTCACGTCCAGAATACTATTGATTCAAGGTGGAACTCGAACCAACTGTGATTTGTGATAATTATCAAATCTGTAGAAAAACAACTAGTTGAAATAAAACATTATTTAAAAAGCTCACAAACCCCCCTCATATTTTCAGAGATAATCCATTCTCTGGTTTGTCTATTTCTTTCACTATGGTTATGCCCGGTTTTTCAGTCTTTCAATAAACTTATTGAATCAATAACTTTCTTTCTGCATTTGAAACACATGGTTATTGATTCAATAGTGCTATTGGATACATAAACTGTCTATTGAGCGACTGAAAAACCGGGCATTAGTCTATGATATCATGTAGAGATTCAGCAAGTCGAAGCAAAAAGCATCACTATTGATTTTGAAACTCATCATCGGGTGGAGCGAAAATGCCAAATCTCAATAGGAAAGCCAAGCCTTGGAAAGACGACTGAGATGTGATTTCTTTCTCGGCTGTTGATAAGCCTATCAGAGAGTAATCGTAAACTGAGGGTTGAAAGAGAAAGAGGGAGAGTGAGAGAGAAGTGGAAATCAATTTTGAGTCGATTGCCCAGGGGAGTGCCGCCACGGACTGACCTCATGACGCGACGTAAAGTCGTTTTGACACGTAGCCTAGCTCTGACCAGTCTCTGTCTCCACGACACTACACACTAACAAGAGTAGTATTGAAAGGCGGGGACTGGGACATGGTATTGATACCATGAAAACATAGGCGGATTTTGGGACACCAAGAAATGACAGGCGGGGACTGGGACACAAGAAATCACAGGCGGGGACTAGGACACAAGAAACCATACGCGGAAGCTGGGACATGAACCAGCGATTGTAACACAACTTCAAAACAATTTCCAGCCTATGCGATAGTTGAGAGACATTGTTCAAACTAGAATTAGCAGAGATAAAACAGGTAAGGAGCATGTTGAGAGGAAAAACAGTCGATAATGAAAGAGGTGAAATACACACAGCACCGTTTTCATGGTGTGATTCTGCTAGCCACTTTGAAAGCAAAATTATGCCAAACGGTTGGCTGTTTTTCTTCTCCTCCATACATCATTGAGGATTTCAGAGGTGAGAAAATAAAAGGTGGTTTTATAGAGAGGAATTGTCTAAAACAACTTTGACAGGATACATTCCTAGTTGAAAAGTGCTGCGTAGAGACGGTGATAGATTATTTGTTCGTTGGAAAGGGTATACAAAGATTTTGACTCCTGGATTCATAGAAAAGATTTAGTATGATTAGCAAGCGGCATAGATGTAAGTTGGAGGTGAGAGTAATTTTGATGAAGTTATAGAAAATGTAAGATGGTCAAGTCAGACAAAAATTATGAGAAAAGACACAGTAGTTTATTCCCGAATCATTTAAGATGTATTTTAGTTGGACCCAGTGGCAGTGGGAAAACAAACTTGATTCTCAACATGCTTTTCACCCAAACGGAATTTGATTCAAAAATGTATGTGTGTTTTCAAAGTCTCTACATCAAGATAAATACCGATTCCTGGCAAAGACTCTCTCATCAATCCCGGCATGACTTATTCTTTCTATTCAAATAATGAATCAATTCCAAAACCTTGCGATCTGCCTAAAAATTCGGTTATGATTTTCGATGATGTTTCGATTGGGAATCAAATGAATTGTCAAGAATACTTTGCTATAGCCAGACACTATAAAATCGATGTGTTTTACATTTGTCAAAGTTATACTAAAATTCCAAAACAATTTATTAGGGACTGTAGTAATTTTGTGATTGTTTTTCATCAAGACGAACTCAACCTAAAGTACATTTTCAGAGATAATTTCTTCTCTCTTCTTATTAGATTACATTGGTTAGCATTTACACTTGCTTAATATAATAGGATTTATTTGAAAAAATTCAAACCACCCTTGAGCTCAAATACCCTTGAGTACATCTTGACTGTAGATGTCAGACTAAACTATACTGAGCAGCAGCAACTCCTCAAATACTAGAGGTGGTGGTGGGGATAAGTCAATGATGACACAATAATTACATTTCTTTCTTTATTGCCATAAACAAGTTGCGACAAAAATATTGATCTTTAAACAAAGTTTGCATTATCCAATTGTGAAACATTTACTACATTCAGTGCACAAAATGGTTGAGTATCCGGGGTTCCTTTGTCGCCAGCCAGCTTCATCCTCAAAAGTCTCCACAAAGTTGAGCAGGAAATGTTCTGGGCAGTAGACTCCTGTAGCATTCTTCATCAGTGTATCCAGATTGGGCATCTCATGGAAAAGATAAGGTGAACTTAGGTCCACATACTCCACATTCTCCCTGTCATCCAGCTGTAGCATTGTGTTGAGCAGAGTAATCTTCTCATAGCCATAGACAAAGATCTTGATTGAGTTGTTGTTTTCATGCAGCCATCTTTCAACTGTTTCCACACACAATCTGTCTCAATTCAGAATAGGGTAGATGTCTCTGACCAGCTCCATTGCCAGACCATCGCAGTCCATGTTTTGCTTTCGTTGTAAAGCATTGTTGTCAAGCAGCTCACTTGTCTTCAGCAGCATGTCTGGGTAGGGTGACTTGAAGAAATAATGATGCATTGTCACACAATGCCTATCATCACGTTCCAATATAGCCATCTCCTTGACAATAAACTCATTGTTCAATCCTTCAAATCCCTGAAAGTCCATTAGGTAGAGTGGTAGTGGTCCAAAAATGTCTGCAGCTCTTCTTGGCAACATTTCCATGTATTTGTGTTCATCAGAATCTTCATCATCAGCAGCAGCAGCAGCAGTATCTGCATCCTTCTTCCCATGCTTAGTAGAGAAGCCAATGCAGCATCCCACAACATCCTCACCATCACTTTCAGGCAACTCTCCTTCCTCATCCAAAACTGTAAAAACTCTCTTAGCTGTGGACATGATGCCTGCTTCGCCCAATGCTTCTTACCAGAATGACTATCCTAACACTTGTCATCCACCTTTATACCCTCTCTAGGCAGATTGCACAATACCCGACATTGGCTTGTACTCTTCGTCACATCATGAATCATCAGACAGTAGGCACGTGTATCCGCAGGAATGTTTTCAGTTGCTTCAAACTCAATTCTCACATCAATACTGCCAGTTTTGAGTGACTCATTTTGGGGAACAATCAAAAGCATACAACATCATTCGGCCATTTTCTAGAGCACTCTTTTCAAACAGGGATTGACCAATTGGGAATGTCCATGATTGTAGGCTCCATTGAAAGCTTCATACATGCCATATACACAACAATCATCACCGTCAATACTCTCCATCACGGATAGTACTTGTTGTTTAGAAACACTCGAATGTCTCTCATGTGGCACTTGTCAAATTGAGATGAATTAGCAGTTGCCACTCCATATCTTGCTGTCTGCAGCCCAATCACAATGTAGCGAGGCTTTTCAAGTTGAGAGGCTGATTTGACAGTCCATGTATGCTTCTTTGTAGCAGGTAAGGTTGGGTACTGTACAATTCCCAATGCCGGAATGTCATGCTTATAGGTGTATCATTCTGTACAAGTTTCAGCAGACGCAGTTTGTATTCATCGCCACTTCCACATAGGGTATTCTCCATGTAAGTTTTTCAATGACTACCTTTCCGGCATTCAAACAATTAGTAGTGTCAGCACTGCGTCTCAACACCAGCTCCTGTTTCACATTCAGTAGAACTTGTTTGTAGTCTTCAGCAAAGCCCAGCAGGTAGCGTGAGGCACATCCATGATTGTTGTATCAGCTCCATTGGGAGGAAAAGTGGCAAATCCAACTGTTGAGTCAAACTTGTAGCCAGCTCGTTCCATTTTAGTCCACTCATCTGTTCAAATGACATAGCATTCTTCATCAGGCTGGTAATTCCAGGGGTGCGAATGCTATCTACTATCACACCATTTATCTCATAGCGTATCTCTGACCAAAGGTGAGCAAAGAATCCAGAGACACAGGGACTTCCGCCCAAGGCGGCATTAGCTGCATTTGTCACCTTAAACTCCACATGTAGATAGCTTTCTGATGGGATTGTGTAAATGTCCTGTTGTTGAATTGGTATCCGTATTTCATCATTGGCTTTGAAGCTTGTAGTATAGGGAGCATGAGAATGGTACTCGTAGCCAATGATGCTGTTATCCGATCTAGGTCCACTCCTTGTCACATCTAAAACTCCCATTATTGCTGCTGTTGTTGTCGTAGGTGACAGCCACGTTTTTTCAAATAGTTGATGCTCCTCGATGTTAACTCTGCAGAGTCCAAACGACGAATGACGTTTGCAGCACTTGCCGGCCCTTGATCTGTTTCTGTAGGTTGATCTACCCTCCATGTTGCATGCCGCCACATTACCCAGTCCACGATTCCACTAATCAAACATCAGCACCATCTCACTTGCGTTGTCTCAGATGCAGAGTAATATTGATCTCCTCACCTCTATTATTAATGAGAGCGTCCGTTCTCGTCAACAACCTCCAACGTAATGTTACCAATCTGCTTAGCGTCCACCGGCAAATAGATTACATTCTGTACAGTCACAACTATTTTATACCCTGGATCAACATTTGGGTAAAACTCATAGATCACGTGATCCTTGACACCATTTGAGTACGACCCACTCACAACATTGCACTTAACACGTATTACATTGGGTCGACTGATTTGCACTGCTGTATCACCTTTGGCCTCTGTGTCAGCCTCTATGATCCTAGTGTTGTTGAATCCCAGCAGACTTCCAATCGACTCAGGTTTTGTGAAATCCAATTTGGCATTGCTCAATACTGAACATTTCAAGGTTGATGGGTCCACAGCCATCTGAAGTTTTATGTTGCGATCATGTAGCCTTGATGTGAGCAGGTTAGCAATTGTTTGAAATTCAAAACTACCTTCCGGCAATGATATAAACTCCATTATCTTATAACGGGGTGCTGCAGTAGTAGCTCTTGCAGTCCGTCTACTACCTGTTATAGAGTTATCTTCGTCATCAATGTCTCCATCAGCTGATGTCTGCTTAGCTTTGAGAAGCACTTTATACCATTGATTGAATATGGCTGACCTATCATCTATAATTTCATGATGTTTCAGCGATGGATCATCTTCTTCTTCAGCTTTTGCTCCTTTCTTCTTAAACACATGAGTTATTTTGTGTGCATAATAGAACTTGTTGTTGTAGTTCATCTCAACATTGGGTATTGAATTGCAGCTTGTAAAGCTGATGAGTCCAATTTCCCATTCACCACTGCTTGTATCAAGCGGCGGATAAAATTCACTTTTCAGCACAGATGTATTACCTCCAAAACAGAGCATCATGGTCTTGCCTGCTCAATGAACTATTGCACAATGACTGGCAATAGGCCTTGTCGCCCATTATTTATACTATTGGAAATGATTAAAACTTGTTGTACAATATTTTCATTTATTATTTTCATCAACCAAAAATTTCAAACATAAATGGCCACAAATATGAGAGTACAGATCCTCTTGCTTTTGGTTTATAGTTGTACTCGATCCTTGTTGCTGGCTCCAAACCATGGTGCATGTAGTCGATAAACTCCTGTGGTGGTCTGAGGTTTCAAATCCATCAAAGTAGATGGCAGCTCCATCCTTCTTCACATAGCACACCCAATGTGTGCCGGCTCCATCGCTGGTGTCCAAATTGATGATGCCACACTCTCGTTTCAAAGGTCCTGTTGCAGGTAGAGCATCCCATAAACACTCCTCGGAAATGTTTCAGCTTCAGGCGACACGCATACTTGTAGAGGTCTGCATCAGTTAGCGCTCGATCTGGAAGAGCAATTACCGTCGCCGTTTGCATTGACGACGGCGTGCTCCGTTCCGTCTTCTGTTGACGTCTCAGGTAGAGTCCTTTTCCTTTGGAGCAGCTGCTACCTTCTTCTTCTTCCCTTGACGTTTTGCACCTCCTCCAAACTTTGCTTTGGCCTTCATGATGTTGGTCACCGCTACTGCTGCAGCCCTTTCTGCCAATCCTGCCTCTGGAGACGTTGCTACACTCCAAGCTCGTTCAGCCAAGTCCCTGTCAGCCTTTGCTCTGCTTGCTGTATCACTATTCTGTGAATAGGCAATGTCGTGCTGCTTGCAGGCCTGATCAAGTCTGTTGATTCCTGGATCACCTCTTGCCAACCGCTTCTCCAGCTTTGTACCTGGGCCGCAGTATTGGTAACCGGAAGATGAAGTTCAACTGGTAAAATATCAACTGCTTTGTTGACTATTGTTCCAGTGGCATTGCGACTGCCGACAACACTCCTCTCCCTGGTACCTCTTCTTTCCTTTGCACCTAGCCATCTAATGATTCACTTTTAGCCCCATCATTCTCTTTTATACCCTCAGGAGGCTTGTCAAGTCCTATATGCTTCAAGACCATATCTTTCCATTCCTGTTCATTTGTGAAACTTGTATCACCGTTTGCACGCTCCTTAACCAAAGTTACCATAGCTGTTAACACTTTTTCAACAACTTCACGAGAATGCTCATCCATCCTATTCTCCAAATATCGCTTGTTCACTCCATCTGTGGCATTGACTGGATCCATCATATCAGTCAGTACTGAGTCGTTGAGGCTTGTAAATACTTGCAATGTACCTTTATCCCTTCTCTTTGGCAGCCACACCTCAATCAAATCTCTACATGTACCAAGATTTATTGCATCTCTGCTGCTTTGAGGATTTGCTAAATTGATCACCCGTCTATGACGAGCATTAATGTTACCCAATGTGTCCATGATGAATACAAAGTGGGCAGTACATTGTTCGCTTATATAGTACAACTAGTTTGCAGGGTTGCCAACTATGTAACCGCCTTCCACCAACTCTTCCAGAATCGAATTAATTTCATTCTCATGGCCAGTGTTGCCAACTGCTTTGGATTGATCCAATAGTTGTAGTCTGTCTACAAGCTCATTGGGGTCATTGTAGTAGACATATTCAATCTTGGTATCATTGTTTGACACCATATTGAATGGCGCCACCAGTCCTCTTCCACTGATTCCTTTCCCTTTCTTTTTGCCCTTTTCAACAGCGGAAGTATTGTTCTCTTGTACTTGATATTGTTGTAGTCTCTAATTCTGCCACCTGCAGCATAGTCGTCTCTGTACACATTGGTAAACTCCAATATGTCTACATAGACCTTTTGTCGGCCAACGTTACTTTTGAAGTGCTTGGAAGTTTCCTAAATATAAGTTCACAGAGGCCTTGTGTAGCATCAAAAGACTGCTCATTTCCAACATTGTTAGGATCAGTCAACACAATCTTTGAACCACCAGTTCCAAAGGTTATAAATTTTGCTACCCAAACGAAAACTGTTGTCAATCACTTTTGGTCCAAATGTATCATCAAAGCTCAACTCCTTTCTAATCAAACCTTTAACATAGATCCCCACAGGTGTTTTAGCCAATTCTGTTTGATCAAATTCAGATTCCACCACATCTCGGCTAGTATCCATCAATTGTTGAACACTTTCATTTTGTTGATCCTCCTCATCCATTGACCATCCTGGAACATCATCATCCTCACTCAAAGGTGAATCCTTATTGCTCCACAACTTTCTCACAACACCGGATGTACTTGGAGCTGGACTAAAGTGTGAATCATCTCCGAATGCTTCAAAGGATGTAGGAGTCTCCTCTCCAATGTCAGGCAGTTGCAGTTGTTTTAGAGCTTGTTTCAGAGGTCGTGGCTGTATCGGTGTTAGTGGTGGTGTAGGTAGTGCATGATGTTTATGTTGGCGTACAGGTACTGCAAGGCGTTGTGGGCGGGGCTCTTGTGCTGCTGGCAGTGGTTCCACTGCTGGTTGCTGTGGTGGTGGTGGTGGTGGTGGTGGGGGTGGTTTTGAGAACATCAACAGTGTTGACTAGTGGTTCAATCAACGGTTTTATGCGCTTTGCATGATGCTCCTCTGACACTTCACTTCCAAGTGTTAGCTCCTTGTGTTTCCTCTTGATGTTACGTTTCAGCTTGGCAATCTCCTTGATGGTGGGAGCAATCTCCTCCACAGTCTGCTTACGATTCACATCCATCCTGCTTGGTGTACACCAGTGTACTGAAGCTCCAGTGAGCTTACACCTCAACTAGATAGGTGTCAAGCCCGTTCCTGTAGCGCCCTCTATTCTTTTTGGATGAGCGATCAATCACAAGGAATGCATGCGCAGCTGATGACCAGACCTGATTGCACATGCTCTTGAACTGATCAAAGGTCATGTCAGCGCCTACATGATCTCTATACAAATGTCTCATGTTCAGCTCATCCTGTTCAAACACAATTATAAAGTTGGCATTATCACGCACAAGTTGTTTTGGAATGCGGCTGTAGGTCTGTGCCAAATAAAACATGTCAACATCACTATGCCGACCGGCACTAAAGTATTGTCTGATGGCCTCCTGCTGTTCACAAATCACATCGTCGAAAATAATTATTGAGTTGGCTGGCAGTTCATTTGGGGCAGGTATTTCTTCACTTGTGTTACACTCGACATAGCTCATTCCATCACCTAGTCCTTGCATAATTGTACGAAGTAACTTGTACTTTGGCTGAAATGTAGTCTTTGACCAAACGTAAATGTTTGAAAAGTGAATTCCTTTACGATCAAACAGCATGTTGAACAGTAAATTGGTTTTGCCACACCCAGATGGTCCACAAATAATGCATCTCATGTGGTTGGGGAACAAAGGACCATGGCGCTTCTTTGTGTCCATTTCCAGGTCTGCCAAGCCACAACCTCTCACCACTTGATCAAAGTCAATTATCTTGAATTTGTTTTGCTGTTGCACGACCTGTTTCATCTCACTCACACAAGGTCACCTCTATCAATCCACAGTCGTGACTGTGATCGTATCCTTTCCAGCGCACCAACAGTTTGTTACCTCTTCTCTTCAATACCTTGGCAATTTAAATACAGTTGGCACTTTTGTCTTTACAATTTCTTCAGCATAGAATCCTCCTTGCACAGGCTCACCTCTATAATCTTCCAACTCATAGGTTACTGGCACTGTGGGTCGCACCGTGTTACCGTGAACAGTTCATTTGTCCAATTGGGTGGGTATCCCTTGTCAAACGTCATTTTATGCTTGCTGATTCTCACCTTATCACCTGGCTCAATTTTCTGATGAGCACCTGATAGAACGTAGGCTGTGATTTATCCAACAAGCCCTGCTGATACTCTTGACGCTGTTTACCAAGTTTGAAAGTAAAGCTTCTCATGCACCTTCTCAACATCAGCCGGTCGCATACCTATTGTACGATGTACTCTGCCATTGTACTCTTTAACAAGTGAGGTTAGAATATCTGTCCACCTATGGGTTCCTCGTTCAGTGAATTTGACCCACATTAAATGTTTAAGTGTTCTATTGAAACGTTCCACTATTGACGCTTTTTTATCTGAAAATGTTGAATAATGATTGATACCGTACTGTTGAACAAGTTGTTGAAATTTTGAATTGAACCACTCTTTACCATCGTCAGTCTGCAAATGTTTCATTGGATACTGAGCTAAAATAGGATGCATTGCCTTGACTACATTGTCAGCCGACTTGCTCTTTATTGGTATAGCAAGAGCAAACTTACTAAGACAATTGATAATTGTAATAATGTACCTATAACCTTTGTTCTGACGAGCATAAGGAATCATCTCGACAAGGTCAGCCTGATAGGAGATCATCAAGACCTTTCACAGTAACCATCCTTGTAGGAAAATTCCTACGCCCTGGTCTGTGCAACTCTCTCGCTATCACAGACTTATCCATACTAATGACTATCAAACACTTTCATAGCTATATATTTACTTAAAACTATACCAGCAGAGCAGGTTTTATCCTGTTTGTGAGGTAAACTGTGTTGTGCAATTTGCTTTCCCTGACTTCTGTGATGACATAATCACTGTTTGTGCGTCAAAATGCTTTGTGCAATTTGATCATGTAACCTAACCTACACTATGGTTTCAAGGTTATGCAATAACTGTAGTCAACATGGTTTCAGAGATGAGACATGTGATATTTATTTACACTTCATAAACAATAAATGATATTGAAACAGAATGATTGATATGCTAAAACAGGTTTTCTAGTACATGACATCTAGGCTTACCCAGGGTACATGTCACCTAGATCGGTAGCCATTTCACATAGTCCTCTACCAACTGGAAACTCCAAAATAACTTTGTTAAAGTCCAGGTTGAACACTGATGCTGTTGGAAAACATGCAGCTATTTTCTGTTTAAAATTTATTGGTGTCCCAAACGGTTCCAGAATATTATTGTAGCCAAACTTGAAGAATGGTTCCACAATCCAACAAGTGCTTCTTACATGGTGGCAATCACCGCAGGCACATCCTTCAATACTGTTTGCTGGCTCCATTGCTGATGGACACTGTTACGGTGTCTGGAGATGGTATAGATGCAATTGCAGTAGTAGTAGGCGGTGGAGCTGGTTGAACTTGACAGTGCAGTGTACACACCTCAACTGAAGCATTGATGATGGCTTCAAGGAATTCTGACGATGTAAAGGATGGATGAAGGCATGTGCGCAAATCATATGCACAATGGACTTGCTGGCACAGCTCCTTATCCACATCATGTTCACCAGCCAGGTTCATGTACCAGTCTTTGATGTGTTGACGCATTGCTCCAAGATCCTTGTTGAACTGTCCGGATGACTGCAGACACTGTTGCATGTGAAATATGTTTGAAGTATCCAGTCCATGCTCCCTTGATGTGAGAAACTCTCCACTCCGGTACTGGGGATCCAGCTTGAAGGAGTTGACACTCACTGCTGCAGTCACAAGGAGATAGTACACTGGTGGTATCATGATTGATAATGATGCTTGACTGCTACTTGGCCTCCTTTTATATAGTTGATAACATCATTGTTTCTTGGAAATTGGTTATTTATAGCATTCATGTCATCGTCTCCTCCTCTGTTTCATCCAAGCTCCTCATTGTACAATTTATTCTGCAGTTCCCGACAGTCAGTAGAATGATGACTATTAATCCAATATGTGAAACAATCATGAGCATTATCATCACAGCTAACCAACTCTCTAATATACTGACTAGAAATTTCAAGAAACAACGTAAATAAGTTACAATAAAATACAGAAATATGCTTTCTCATTTTTTCCACTAGAACCCGTAACCTTTCTTTAATAATAATGTCTCTGTCAGGTGGGTTGTCTACACAACGCCTGAATATTGCTTATACAGTACATTGAGAATATCAACTCTCTTGTTAACCAAGATTATTTGAGCTTTCTTTCGCGAAAAATATCATCAAAAAGAAATGATTTGGGATGTGGATTCGAACCCATGACTAGTGGCAATGTTAACTAACAATGGTTGAGTCCTTATCCAACATGCCAAATCACTTCTTACAAAAACAAATGAAAGAAATCCTACTTTACCTTTCAAGTATTTTATGCAGTGAAGAGAATAAGATTTTTCTTGGTCTGCTGTTAGCTCAGTCAGCATACATTATACTATAACATGCTCTAGACTCCAAGTCCAGAAATACCAATTCAATCAAATCATGGTTTGTAAAAATGTCCTAGAGTTTTTTGCACTTGAAAAATGTCACAGAGATTGTGGCCCAAAACCCGCCTGTGTTTACTTGTGTCCCAGTCCCCGCCCGTGATTTCTTGTGTCCCAGTCCCCGCCTGTCATTTCTTGGTGTCCCAAAATCCGCCTATGTTTTCATGGTATCAATACCATGTCCCAGTCCCCGCCTTTCAATACTACTAACAAGGTTTCTGCTCTGGGATCTCATCATGACGTAGGCTATCTCCCTTTTCTTTCTTCCTTATTTTTTATCAATTTTCCTTTTCTCTTCTTCTTCTTCTTCTTCTTCTTCTTCTTCTTCTTCTTCTTCTTCTTCTTGTTCTTTTTCCCTAACTATGTCCCTCCTAGCTATTTATTGCTTCTCCATTTTGGAATTTTTCTTCTATTTCTTCCCCATTTCACTTTATCTTCCTGGTTATCACCTTATTATTCCTGGTACTTCTCCTTCTTCCTGTTTTTCTTTTACTTACAGACTCAGAGCACTCACCTGAGAGCACTCAATGTGTAGTCTGTAATTTGTAAATCAGCCTTCAATGTTCCTCTAAATTATTCTCCCCCGAAAGTTATTCACAATGAGCTTTCTTATTCTAAAACCATTCACATATCATGTTGTTATTCATTTTTGAAACTACAAAGAAGTTTATAAATCAAAACAGAATTCAAATTCAATAAAAATCGAAGTCAAGTAATAGGCTACCTTAAATCATAGGCTACGAAGTTGCAAATCGTAACCAATATTATGAAATTATACGATTATGCGAATACAAACTGTGGTGGCTAACACCATCTATCGGCAAACTCGGTAGTCAGCAGGCGAGTTTGTTCGCCATTGCTTGTTTGTCATTGGCTGGAGGCGTGGCTCCAGCTAGCCAGTGGCTGGAGGAGTGGCACAAGTGGGCGGCAAGTGTACTGCTCGCTTGCTATTGGCTGGAGGCGTGGCTAGGTAGGGGCTGGGCTTAATGAGCGTCAAACAATCGTATTGCGAGATGATTTACGAGCCGGATTGACTGCTTACTTCCACCCCACCTCTTCTGTGATTGGCTGAAATTTTAATGGCTGAATTGATTCAGTACTGTATGACAATATGTCGAAATGATTGGCAATATACTCAAGGAATGAAATTCTATGCAGTTCTCTATATTATCCCAAAGCACTAACTGTATAACAAATGTATTAATTAAATAAATAACTACAGTATATAGAAACTTCATGACTTTAATACATTTTCAACTATTGAATATTTTTGGAATTGAATTGTTGTTGTCGATTTTCTTACCTTCATATTATTTATGAAACTGAAACTGTCTGGTCAGAAGTTTATCATTTAAAAGTTGATGTTTATTTCCAAGTAGCTGAGTATCCGCGATTTGAGTATCCACGTGTGAGTAGGGTATGCACGATACATAGAATAAGGAAAAATGGTATCTCCTTCAATATATCATTGCGCCATGTATCTCTTCAGACAATACACGTTGTGTGGGTAGCCGCGCCGTTTAATTGTTAACAAATTGCAAATCGCGCGGGCGTCAGAGAAAGAGAGAGCAAAGATGGACTAGTGTGTGTGTCAGAGAGAGAAAGACAGAATCACGCGTTTCACACGTGACTAATTGCCAGCTATGATATTTGCGGACACCCATTCCATTGCTGGCTATTCGAAACGTGTCTAAGCCTAAACACGCGTGTGTGCAGTGGTGAGCAATCAGTCGCGTAAGCACGGATACACCAAACCGCGATTGCTTGCGTCACTGACGGCGATTACATTCTGTAAGTTTGATGAATGATTAGTAGGCACGTTCGCTTAGCTGTTTGTTTAACCCCTGTGCTTCCCCACTATCCACCATTTTGTACTACTCGTTTCGTTCTCTTCTGTGGCGTCCATCTATCACTACTTTGTACTATTACCACTACTTTGTACCACCATTTTGTTTGGTTTACCTCTTCCACTAGCTGTTCAATTCTCGTCTTCTATTTTGTAAACCCTGGGTAAACTGTAGTTCGCCGACTATTCCCTAATACCACTCTCAGCAATGATTTATTGTACTCTGTTTGTTTACCTATGGAACTAGGTAGGGTATTCTCATCTTTCTTGCTCTTATCCTCTTTCTTGTTCGTATCATCTCTCGTGTTCTTATCATCTCTGTTGTTCTTATCAAGTCTCTTGCTCTTTTAATCTAGCCTACTGCTCTTCTCTGTCTTGTTCCAATCATCTCTCTTGTTTTTGTCATATCTATGGTTCTTCTCATAATTCTTGTTCTTCTCATCTCTCTTGTTCTTCTCATCTCTCTTGTTATTCTCATGTCGCTTGCTCATATTATCTCTCTTGTTCTTATCATCTCTCTTGTTTTTCTCATCTCTCTTTCTCTTCTTATCTCGCTATGGATCTTCTCATCTCTGTTTTTCTTTCATCTCTCTTGTTCTTGTCATCTCTCTTGCTCCTATCATCTCCATGGTTCTTCTCATTTCTCATGTTCTTCTCATTTCTCTTGTTCTCATCAACTCTCTTTTTCTTCTCTTCTCTATGGTTCCTCTTGTTCTTCTCATCTCTCTTGCTCTTCTCATATCTATGGTTCTTCTAATCTCTCTTGTTCTTCTCATCCACTGGCGTAACTAACGCCAATGCAACCAATGCGGTGCATTGGGGCGCAGGCCTTCAGGGGGCGCAGGCCTTAGGGGGGCGCAAAAACAGATATTCTGGAAAATTTTTAGGAAAAAATACGTTGAACTCCCTGTAGCTACCGAAAATAAATTAAAAAAAATGTTCGTGGCACAGTTGTCTCGGTTTTCCGCTTAACCGATTTTCGCTCAACCGTGGCTATCCTAGAATGAGTTTTATAAATTTTAATATCGGGGTACCGAGCTCTGCTCGGGGGTAGGCCTACAAAGGCACAGTAATGGAAATTTTAAAGGAAAAAAAGGAATGAAATCAAACAATTTTTCAAAGTACAGCCATCAGTCTCATGCACTGATTCATCATTACACTATAAAAAAATTAATCTGAGCATTCAAAATAGAGATTTTGAAAAATCGCACTTGTAAAATTTTGCTTCATAGAAATAATAATATGGGTTGATATAGCAGGATTATTTTAACTTGTCAGAAAACAGCTGATTTAACGTCAGTATAAGAGAGTACATCAATCAGCTGTTTTCTGACAATTTAAAATAATCATCCTATAACTATTTTAAGGTCAGCTGTTTTGATGAACTCTTGACGATTTTTCTCGAATAAATAAAAACAGATCACATGGCTAACTTCATGCCTCAATTAAAAATAACAATACAATATGGAATATTTTCAAAATTTCAAATTCCTTTTAATTTTCTATAGATAAATTAAAAACATAAATAAAAAGGGGAAATAGTGAGCTGCTTATGTGTTTCGAAATTTTTCTCAATTCTAGTAATGGAACCGCTACCAAAAAGGTTAGTGTAGTTGTGTATAAAAACTATTTCATGAGTGATCATGATTGTGATTGAAATGCACTGTCTCAGCAGCTGAAATAATCTTGTCTCACTCCCACACACTCACCGCTCTCACTCTTTCTCATCATTTACAGCCGACGGAAATTTGTTTCTGCTGTCAGCTGATTCCTAAAGGATCGGTTTTTCCTTTTTAAGGTCCTTTAGCGAGTTATCCCAGGGATGAGACCCAGCGCAAACTAATTTTTGTATCACAAACCTCCTATATTCCAAATTTCGTCAAAATCGTTAGAGCCGTTTTCGAGATCCGTTGGACATACATAAATACATACATACATAAATACAGAAATTGCTCGCTTAATATAATAGGATAGGATAGCAAAAGCAACACGCACAAACTAACGACTCAATTTTTTGGACGAAATTTCTATAGGGACTATGATTTTAGTGATCTTGCTTTTTAAAGTTAAGGTATTTTTGAGAGCTGTTGATATTTTTATTTCACAGTTAAACGAAAGGTTTAAATCTATGCTATGTATAACTGACAAATTTTAAACCCAGGTAATTTAATACGGTTTACTGACGAACAACTTGTAAAGTCAGCCTCTGAATTTTGTAACAAATATGAATCTGTGACTCATGCTTCGGTTAATAAGTAATTTGCTTTAGAAATGTAGTCAAAGAATATATCAAAAGTAATAAAGTGTTGTCACTATAGCTCTTTGACTGTAAGAATGCATTATCTAGTAAAATTAATCAGATTTTGAGCAACGGAACATGAACATTATATTGCAGCTTGCGATATCAATATCATGTACACTGTATAGGGCACTGAATAAATATAAAATGTTAAGTAAAGTAAGAAGTAGTCTATTTTTTATTGTCCTAAAAAGTACATTAATCAATAATTATTGTAAGTATGTAATGTGATCCTTACGTCAGTTATGTTAATGGTGTTTGGAAATGTTTAGTAACTTAATTTTACTTACAATCAATTTCTTTAATAATAATTTTTTTCAAATAAATCAACTTTAAAATTACTGTACGGTACATAATAAATTATATTTCTTTGAATAATCTTTTCACCAACTTTCACCAAAGATGGGACAACTGCACCAATTAGTTTACAAGTTATGGACTTTTAAACAGTGGATTCATTTTTTTGGACCACTCTGTAGTATCCAGGAATCCAGGAAGTGTGGAGAAATGTCATTAGTTTCGTTGGTGGTAATGGGGGGGGGGGGGTTGAGGAGTCTACGAATAGGGGGGCACGGGGGGGACTTGCATTGGGGCGCAGCCAGACTAGTTACGCCACTGTTCTCATCTCTCTTGCTCTTATCATCTCTATTGCTCTTCTAATCTCTCTTTATCCTATCACCTCTCTTGTTCTTATCATTTCTCTTCCTCCTATCATCTCTCTTGCTATTCTAATCATACCTAAAAGCTGTTTCTTGGAATATTCTGATACTCTGCTAGCCAATAGTTACTCAGCTCAGCCCTGGGCTAGGATTTGATTCTGTACCAGCTGTAATATTTCCCATGAATCTATGGACTAATCTTTGTCTGTTTATAATGTTTCTTCCTCATGTAAGACCCGGTGGACGTGTTTCCAAGAATATCTTGGATCAGGATAACGATTTCTCATGAAATACAAGAGGAGGATAATTATTTTTATGAAGTGAATAGTTTTCAACATTGGATTATTCCTTTATGCCGATCTTTATTTCTATTTCTTGCCTTCATGCCTATATGTTGCCCATTTTCTACCTATTTGCTGCCTATGAAGTTTTGTAAATAAATTGAGGCAAATTAATAATTTACTTGTTCAATTCACTAGATAATTATGTTTGAATGACTTGTTCCTTTCACAGCTTAAAAATTAGTTCCTGATGAAGTGTTTGTTTAATATGTTGATTGAATATGACATTATGATAAATATGTACAATAATATGTTGATTTGTTTTTTGTTTTTTTTTATATTGTGGATCGACAGTGGATGACTTGTTAAAGGTTTTTGATGATTTGGTGGATAATTTTATAATTTCAATTTTTTCTAGTCACGGAACAAGATGCGCCGGAGAAGTGGCAGCAGCTAGAGACAATGGAATCTGTGGAGTGGGCGTGGCATATGATTCAAAAATTGCAGGTTTGTAATTTTTCTAGAAAAAAATCATATTTACAGTGGTACGCACCGCACTCCCACCAACATTTCCCTCCCATACATCAACCTATTTAATACCTCCTTGTCTTTCGATATTACATTGTTACCGTGCTTGTTAACCTTCACCCCTTTCTTCTATTTCTCTTCATACTTGATTTTCTTCTTCCTTTTCATCAACCCCCCTTTTCTTTTCTTCTTCTGAGTTGAGAACCGAGTCCATGACAGCGTTTACTCGTATCCAATTAAAAGCCGGTCATAAACTGGCGCAGTTTATGGCAGATGCCCAGCTGCCAGGAACGTTTTTATGACCAGAAGAGACAAGTATTAGTTGAACTTGAAGTGAATAAACGCCATAAGCCAATTTATGGCTCTACATTCATGTTAGGGCCCCTACTCAGAGAGTGTAGAAGAAGAATTACTATTTTTTACTATTATTTTACTATCACTTTTATTTTCTCATCTTCTACCCCTATTTCGCTGAGAATGGGAATTATCTCATCGAGTTGAATAAGTAATTTTACCTGGTTTTATGTTTGTTGGAATTAGGTGTTATAACTCCTTGATCGGTTGTTGAGGAGTTTGAAACAAGGAGAGAAGTTTGAATTTGATAGTTATTTTAAGAGGTATTCAAAAATCTGGAATGGATTTTAATGTAGGCTATTTTTTCTTGAAAAATTTATCTTACAGCAATCGCGTTATGATTTGATGATGTGTTTTGCCAGAGCCATTCTTATGGAATGGAATTAGCTCTTTAAACAGTCATTTTAGAACAAACGTGATATGATTTAATAGCTTTTTGGAGATACTCTTGAATAAAATATTCTATTTCAATAGATTTCATATGCAGTATTTAAGTTCGTTACTATGTGCAAAAGTCAAAAGAGTCTACTTGAGATATTGAATGAATCTCTCCAACATGTTTGTTATTTCTGTCCTATTTTAGCAACCGCTAAATAGTACTACTAACTACTAACTACTAACTACTAACATACTACTTTGAGCTTTTATACATTTGAACATGTTTTTGCACATTCCATTGTATTTTGTGAAGACTTTTCCAATCCCTTTTTCTTGTTCAGATTATAAGATTTCTTTTGTTTTGTGATTTCAAGCTGTCTATTCATTGTATTTTTTCTTCACTGGTTTCTGATTGTTTTTTTTATGGAGAAATAAAGTCAAAACTGATTATTATTACATAATACTTAAATTAATAATGCACTCCGCAATATTATTAGGCTTCATCTTAATTAGCATATCACTAGCATTATGTCCGAAACCATTTCTCTCCCAAATTTCTCAACAGGTAATACAGTAATACAGAAATTGTATGGCCGGTTTCAAAAAAGTAAAAATAAACTGCCAACAATAAAATTACAACATTTAACGGATCTCAATAGGTGGCCTAAATCGTTTTAGGGTATTGGCTTTTTTAGTAAACGTCATTGTACAGCGGTTTAATGTAATTAACTTCTGTGTAACCGGTCTGCACTCTTTTCAATTTGAATTCTTCAATTTCTCTTCCCATCGATTTGATATTTGACTTTGATGGAGTGTTGCACATGGTCCAGGTCCTACGGACCTGAAGTGACTTTTCAATTTGATAGTAGAGAAATATTAGAATACTAACGAGGTTATTCGAATTCGATATTTTTTGAATAAGTTAATCACAAAATATTGTTTGTGAATACAGGAATTCGTATGCTGGACCAGCCTTACATGACTGATTTGATAGAGGCGAATTCAATGGGCCACGAGCCGAATCTGATTGACATCTACAGCGCCTCTTGGGGACCAACCGATGACGGGAAAACAGTCGACGGTCCCAGAAATGCCACCATGAGAGCTATTGTCAGGGGCGTCAATGAGGTAGGCAATAACTCATTGAATTGTTAATTTTCACTGAATTATTTTAGGAAACTCTCATTCAAATGTTTATTACTTTCGTATATGGAAAGTACATTACTTTTATTACTGTAAATACTGTGTTTTGTTTTCAATCTAAATAATATTCAATACAATACTTCAAAGTTGGCGATAAGGATAAAGTTCAATAGGATACGGCACTTGGGGCCTTAGAACTCCGATAGAAATCAAAGAAGAAAAGAAGAAGAAAAAAGAAGAAGAAGAAGAAGAAGAAGAAGAATAAGAAGAAGAAGAAGAAGAAGAAGAAGAAGAAGAAGAAGAAGAAGAAGAAGAAGAAGAAGAAGAAGAAGAAGAAGAAGAAGAAGAAGAAGAAGAAGAAGAAGAAAAGAAGAAGAAGAAGCAGCAGCCTACCAGTTCCAAATGTTATACGAGTTGCGTATTTTTTCCCCACTTATTTATTTCCTATTTCTAATTCAGGTGTTATTTTACAGTAATAATGCACGAAAAACGGTTTGATTTTCTAAAATTAATTTATTCAGACGAAATTTCGGAGTACTTTCGAAATTTCGAAATTTGTTCGGAGTACTGTATATCTGGCTTTCACCCCTATATTTTAATACGATGAAAAAATACCCACAGTTTGATGTGAAAAGCTTATAAAATATATTCAATTTTCTTGAAGCTTCAATTCACACAAAAGCTCCAATACTGTAGGCTACAACAGACAATAGCTGCCAGCATCTATTGTCATTCGACATTTTCAATCAACTTTGTCATACCACTTCCATTGCCAACAATGATTTTTTTTAAAGCCAACAATGATGAAAAACTATGAAAAAAGAGACAAAAGCTAGTAGTTGACTGTATAGTCCATTTGATTGACTGACATGCAGTCAATCAAACCACTAACGCAGTAGAGAGAACTCGCTTATTTCTTGCGGTGGATGGAAACTACGCGAAAAAAGGGGGGGAGGGAAATGTGATTTGGCAAAAAAAAATGAATTGTGTACGCCATAGAATGATGAATTCGAGACGGGCATTGTGTGATCTGTAAAAGATTTGCATATAAATCCGATCCATCGTTCCACTGTGGTTCAGTGATTTTGCATTGCGTCGGTCGGATTTCACTAGATTACGTCATTTGTATGACGGTTGGAAGCTGGAATCGATTCCATTTTTTGAATGCATGCGTGCCTAATCCTTCTTTAAATTCCTTATTTGAATCTGAGTATTTGGGTTTGTACATGTTTTGCTTCCATCAGAGCTAACTGGGGAGTTTGTGAGTTATTTTTTTACACTTTAGTTTATTTTGAGTTGTAGTTGTTTGCTAAACTCGAATGTGATCATTATTTATGTCACTCGTCAAACGTATTCGAATTGTGTTGGGCGTGTAGTATAATTTACATAAATTAGATTTTCTTTTATTGGAGATTTAAAAATTGAAATTTTGAAGACAGGGTAGTACCATAGACTAACCATATAGAGTTAGTCCATGTTAGAACTCTTTAGAGCCCTCTGAACAATTTGGTTTTATTTCAATGATTGGTTTGAAAACATAATACATCAACAATAATAATGTATTTGTGATTTCGAATATTAACAATAAAATGGAAAATCGAAAATTAGAGTGGAATGAAAAAGTGTTTATACGTGCAATGATCTACTGTACTTTACAACAGTATCAGCTGTCACCATTGATGTTATGGTGACTCAAAACCGGCGACTCCACTAACCTCATTGGCACAATGCTAGCGAATCAAGTATAAACGCTCCTTAACTGACAATTCCATGTTTTCCTTTTTGCAATTTTTTTTGTATAATTTAAAGCCAACATATTCGCTCTAAGCCAGGGATGAAATTTATAAGAGCAATTTCACATTCCAATTCCATACTTTGCTGCCTTTTTTCTCCACTATTACACTTATATCGTTGGCATACATGACATATTCGGCAGGACCAAGATAAGAAGGCAAATCATTAATAAAGAGGATATTGAAAACGGGACCCAATACCGATCCTTGAGGAACACCAAAACTTGTTTTCAACCATTCAGAATAATAAACTTGTTGACCCTCTCACTCTACTTTCTGAAATCTAATCTCAACAGAGAGCTACTCAATCCATAAACTTAGCTTATTAAGAGAAAATTCATAGCTTCTTGAAAAAATTTCAAAAGTCAAAAGCCTTTGACAAGTCTGCAATAACGCCACATATCCTGTTACCCTCACCTACAGTTGTTGAAATACCTTTCATCCATGTATCAAAAAAGTGCATCACATTATTCAAATGTAATGGAATCTATTGAATCAACTTTGTAGCAGGATTCTTATAACTTGTCAGAAAATAGCTGATTGATGTACGCTCGTTTACTAACGTTGAATCAGCTGTTTTCTGACAAGTTAAAAAAATCCTGCCATACTTGAGCCAACTACTTACTAAACAGAGAACAGATTCTAGTAAATATGAAATTTCCCCGGCAAATCTATGCGGTAATTAATTATTGCCACTATCAGATTCACCCAACCATCTTCATGCAAATGATAGAGATACATTTCTAATTCATGGATTATTATTAGCATACCTAGGCTATATTTGCACGTATTTCTTGTAACCGAGGATGATGCAATCCACTAATCGTTTGTCAATTGGCTCATGAATGTTAAATCAGGTGTTTTCTGACAAGTTAAAAGAATCCTGCTATAATCTCCTGTTAAGCTAGCAATATTCAGAGTCCAGCACTAAGGCAGCTCGTACACCGGAGCAATAAGCAATAGGCATTTAGCAACATTTGGATCATATGATCGTCTACTCTATAGAAACAAATAGTCCAATGCACACCTAAAGCAGCTGTTTCGGTGTGCATTGAACTATTGGTTTGTATAGAGTAGACAATCATATGATCCATATGTTGCTATAGCAGTATCCAATTCAACTTGTCAGAAATCAGCTGTTTCAAAGAGCAATATCACAATACTTAACCTACAAATGCTGAATCTCGCAGATTATTGAAAAGGTCTTTTAAAAAGTTATTCTTTGAAAGGTCTTCTTTAAAAAGGTCTTTTAAAGACTTTAAAGGTTCTTTAGACTTTCAAGCCTTTTGATTATTGTGTCGAAATCACAGTTTAGTTATTACTGGAACTGCTGATTTCTGACAAGTTAATTGGATCCTGCTATAGAAACGAATAGTCCAATGCACACCTAAAGCAGCTGTTTCAGTGTGCATTGAACTATTGGTTTGTATAGAGTAGACAATCATATGATCCATATGTTGCTAGTTGCCTATTGCTTATTGCTTCGGTGTACGACCGGGGTATTGAATCAACTGTATAGCAGGATTGTTTTAAATTGTCAGAAAACAGCTGATTGATGTACGCTCGTTTACCAACGTTAAATCAGGTGTTTTCTGACAAGTTAAAAGAATCCTGCTATAATCTCCTGTTAAAAGCTAGCAATATTCAGAGTCCAGCACTAACTTGTGACGTCATTGTCTAGGGTCGCAACAAGCTGGGCAACATCTACGTGTGGGCGTCGGGCGACGGCGGGGAGGACGACGACTGCAACTGCGACGGCTACGCGGCCAGCTTGTGGACGATCAGCATCAACAGCGCCATCAACGACGGCCAGAACGAGCACTACGACGAGAGCTGCTCCTCCACCCTCGCCTCCACCTTCAGCAACGGCGCCAAGGATCCCAATACTGGCGTGGTCAGTCACTAGAATATTTAGAAATAAATCAAATTCAAATTCAGATATTTTTCAACAAGACATTACTACACCTTTTCCAGTTGTATTTGGGAAAGTATCAATTGTAATTGAGAATGGTCATTTGTAATTGAGAAGATGTCAGTTGTAATTGAGAAATCAAATTAAAGAACCAGCTGACCTTTTTCACGTTTTTAACTTCTCATTTATAGCAGGATCCAATTCAACTTGTCAGAAATCAGCTGTTTCAAAGAGCAATATCACAATACTTAACCTACAAATGCTGAATCTCGCAGATTATTGAAAAGGTCTTTTAAAAAGTTATTCTTTGAAAGGTCTTCTTTAAAAAGGTCTTTTAAAGACTTTAAAGGTTCTTTAGACTTTCAAGCCTTTTGATTATTGTGTCGAAATCACTGTTTAATTATTACTGGATCAGCTGATTTATGACAAGTTAATTGGCTCCTGCTATACATGTGACGATTTCTCATTTACAATTCACCATTCTCAATTACATGTGATATCTTCTCAAATACAATTGACCGTTCTCATTTACAACTGATGTTTTCTCAATTACAAATCACTATTCTCAATTACAACTGATACTTTCTCAAATTGAATTGACACTTTCTCAAATGCAGTTGGAAAAGGTGTAGAAAAACAACAAATTTTAATATTCTTGAATAAATGTGTTTCTTAGATATACTGAAAACTTCAATATTTCTTAATAATTTAGTTTAATAGTTTCAATCATTACAAAGAGAGAACATTTTGACCAAAGTTGAAAAGAATACGAGTAAGGCTAGGCGTACACCGGTTAGTCAAGACAAGACAAGACGAAATTAGTCACAGTAATTCACATACTAGCTTATGAAGCTTACTGTGACTAAACGTGACTAATCTCGTCTTGTCTTGTCTTGACTAACCGGTGTACGCCTAGCCTTACAGTTCATTATAATGATGTACAGTGACAAGCTGAATAGAAAGACTTGAAGTTGTCAGAACCACATAATTATTCAATGAAACAACGAGATACTGGTTTTTGTTGTTACACCATTATCAATCTCTGGTAAACTAAGACACAGTGCAGCAGAATTTATACTCGTGACCGAGCGCTGTGATTGGGAGGTGAACGGCCTATCAAGGGGAACGCCAACTACAGTTCTAGCCTGCTATTGGTCTAGCTCCTCACGTCTGCTATTGGTCTCTTGTCTACTTATCTTTTAAGATATTATTCTGACTCCAAAATAAAAATGCATGAACATTCTTTAAATAACTCAAAATAATAAAATAAGATTTTGGTAACATCTCCTAATGCTATGTCGATTTCAATACGGGATCACCTAATTCCAGGAAGATAAGCCGATTCAAGATCAAAGCTGATCTCAGTTGCTGCAACACAGTATTAGTACCGTATTACGATCCTCTACTCACGTATTCTAGTTTGGTAGCGTATTCGATCTCATACATGATTTGAGCTGGCCGTCTTTGAAACGGCCACCAGTCTCTTGGGACTTGCATCTCGATATAATCTTGTGATTTTGGAATCTTTGGAGTCTCTTACTCAAGGGTCCACAAATACTCCTATCTGAAGGCATATATATCTCCTATCTATACACTACATAACACATACACTATTCACACATAATGTAATCTGCAAGCAGTGAGAGGTTATAGGCTGCCGCTGGTAAATACGTCACTGGCGATGGTCGTCGATTCACATGAGATTAACGATGCTTCGAAACTGCTTGCATCACACACGCTTTAATCAAATGCGTGCAGAGGCTTCTCTTTTCTTACATTCTTCTTCTTCTTCTTCTTCTTCTTCGTCTTCTTCTTCTTCTTCTTCTTCTTCTTCCTCTTCTTCTTCTTCTTCTTCTTCTTCTTCTTCTTCTTCTTCTTCTTCTTCTTCTTCTTCTTCCACACTTCTCCTTATCTCACACATCTCCTTCTTCTTTTCTCCGCCGGCGATGATCAAATAAGTATACCACGCTTCGCCACTAGCTCAATGCTCATCATCCCTCTTCTATTTTTTGCTACTTATTCTCATTTCAATTCTCTTTCTCTTTGCTCCTTACTCCTCATTCTTCTTCTTCTTTTTCTTCGTCTTCCTTTTTTCCAATTTCTTTCCATTCAACTTCGTCTGCCACTTCTCTTCTGCTTCTTCTCCCACTACCGCTTTTTAATACTGGATTCCCTTTCCCCTCTTTCCCTCAAGATTATCTTTTGAAACTCTCAGCTTCAAACGAATGTAAGTTGTAAATAGTTTTCAAATCTTGAAGTGGTGTATTGTATATCACTTTTGATACACTTCTCTTCCTACTTCGTTTTATCATATTTTTCCTCTACTTCATCTTCTTTCTTTTCTGCTTGTTTCTATATTTTCCCTATTTTTTTTATTTCCACCTCTTCTTCTTCTTCTCCATCTCTTCTTTACTCCATCTTATTTGTCTTATACATTTCCTGGTTCTTACTTTCAAGACTATAAAATTATTTATTTCATAATGATCCAAGTTTTATACAAGAGGAGGTTATTTTTAATTTTACACATCCTAGAATTTAGTCTCGTTGATAGGATTCTAATGTTACTTCCTCTTTTTATTCTTCCTCCTCTTCTTCTTCTTATCCTCACATCCTTTTCATTCCTTTTACTACTTTATTATCTTCTTTTCCTCTACCACAATAATTCCTTCTTGTCTTTCTTCTACATTGAAAGCTATAAGCAACAGTGGACAGACGCTGGACAAATTCTTGATCATGATTATGATGATGATAGTGATAAGAGGAGGAGAAGGATGATGAAGAGGAGGAGGGCAACAAAATGGAGGGAAGAAGAAGACGACGATGATGATGATGTTGACGCTGCTTCACTCCGGGGAATTACTTTTGACGTCAGTTGAGTGGCAGGCAGAGCCAGTGCGAAGGCATGGTTGGGGCACCAATCGACAGTGAAAGCATCCAGCCGTGAAGTTTGCTCACTCTCGAACTTTCTTCTGAAGATAAACAGAGAGAGATAAGGGTTGAAAGAGAGGTTATGAGTGAGAGAAGGAATGAAAGATAGAGTGAGTGGAAGGCAAAAAGATATGAAAGAGAGTTTGTGAGTGAGATAAGGACTGGAAAGGAAGGGAGTGAAAGCTGAAAAGAGAAAGTGTGAGTTTGAGAAAAGGGGAAAATATTCAGAGTAAAAGAGAAGGGTTGAGAAAAGAGAGTGGGAGTGAGAGAAAACGGTTAGAAGAGGGAAAGAAGGGCGGAAAGAGAGACTAATAGTGGAAGAAAAGAGTTGAAAGAGGTACTGAAGGGCTGGAACATAGAGTAAGAGTGTGAGATGGTAAAGGAGTGAGAGAGGGTAGCAAGGAGTTATGTAAGGCGAATTTCCTTGCACATGTTGATGGAAAGATTTCAATAAATTAATATTTCTATTACAATAATAAATTATTATAAGGAAAAACCTGTTGAGAGAAACATAATACATAATTCAATAATTAAATTTTAAATCTACTTATACTCTTACTACAATAACTTGATGTTAATGGAATATTTTTATTTGAATTCACAATCGAATGTTATTGCTCTTTTACAGGCAACAACTGATCTGTATGGAAAATGCACAACTACACATTCAGGAACTTCTGCCGCCGCTCCTGAGGCTGCCGGAGTATTTGCTCTTGCATTAGAGGCTAAGTGAGTAAAATCTTATAAAATTACTCTTTTAAATCGAAGGAGTATTCTATAAATTTATTCGTGAATGGGATGAAAATTGAAATGCAAAATCTTATTACTGATGTTCTTTAACAAAATATTATTCTATAAATTTATTCGTGAATGGGATAAAAATTGAAATGCAAAATCTTATAATTGATTTTCTTTAACAGAAAAATTTTCTAATTTTTTTCCATAAATGAGAATGATAATGAGTGAATGAATTTTTTTGTCATACAAACAGAATATACGAGTATGAAACAATATTAATTTGTTTATTACAATATGTAGGCTAGGCGTACACCGGTTAGTCAAGACAAGATTAGTCACTTTTAGTCACAGTAATTCACATATTTGCTTATGAAGCAGCACACACTGACGCAATGACTAATCGGTGTGTGTTGCTTTATAAGCAACTATGTGAAGTACTGTGACTAAACGTGCCTAATCTCGTCTTGTCTTGTCTTGACTAACCGGTGTACGCCCACCCTTATGGCTTTGGATGGTATTAGGCTAGGCGTACACCGTTAGTCAAGACCAGACAAGACAAGATTAGTCACGTTTAGTCACAGTACTTCACATAGTTAGCTTGGTGAAGCAGCACACACTGATGCAATTACTAATCGGTGAGTGTAATTTTCGTCAAATTTCAAAGTATTCCCCAACATTACATTATATTATTCATGGTTCGACTCTACTTGCCGGGAATCAGATTTTCTAGACGGTAATAAACACAAGCCAAATGCTTTCAGAACTTATTAGCAAGTCCATCACAGGCAATCCAATTTAATAATAGTTGGCCGCTATAATGTGCAACCGTCGAGTTTTCAATATTGTTGTTCTATGTCATGAAAATATAATTAGGCTATTGTGTAACATCATTGAGGTCTTCCCACGTGAAATCTGGTCACTAATTTGGTCCTTGTTTGCCAGTGATAACCCATTATTACCCTCATTCAAAACTTTCCTGCAATCAATATAGAGAACCTTGATCATTAATGCTACACGACAGTAATTGACATAAACTTTATTACTGGATTAATAATGTGGAGTGGATGTTACAAGATTCAAAATTTCCATTGGCAGACAATCTGGTCCATATGCGAGTCCCTGGTACAATATTTTAGGCCTATTTGTTCATTTACTTACTAATTCATTTATTTGTTAAAATTTAATAAATTTATTTATTTGTTTATGTGTATTTACTTGTTACACAAAAAGGTTCATTTAAAGAACGTTTTTAGTGATAATAATTAATTAAACGAGATCGAAATCCCTAATTAATGCCATATTCTGCTACTGCAAATATTGACAACAGAATAATAGCTAGTAAGGAAATTTGATGAACGCTGCTGCACAAAAGGTTTTTAGCTTTGATTATAGAGGGACTTTTAATGTATTTTTCGTAGTAGTGAAGGTGAAGACGGTATTGTGGTGAAAAGTAGAGATGGTATTGTACTTCTTATTCATATTGAATAAAAAAATCGAGAAAACTTGTCATAATCACAAATTAATTGGAATATCGAAATACAGGTTTTCTTTGTTACACCATTATCAATCTCTCGTAAACAGAATATCTACTATAACCATTGCTCGTGCTGTGATTGGTAGTTGAACACGTCCTATCAACGTGAACGACAGCCATTGGCCTAGATGAACCACGCCCCTAAAATGTCGGTTCATACAAACGTCACAGCAATGGTGGTTCAAACAAAAACACAGCCATTGAACCGCCATTGCTGTGACGTTTGTATGAGCCAACCATTGTGGGAGTGGCTTATCTTGGCCAATGGCAGTCGGTCACCTTGATAAGTCGTTCAACTACCAATCACAGCGCTCGATCAATAGTATTTATACTGCTGCTCTTCATTAAATTGGCGTTAGCTATTACACTATTCACTTGACTGTAAAATTCTTGTAGAAAATATAAAAAATAAAATAGTACAAGAGCAATATCTCGTCTTACCAATACGAGGCGAGTATCCGGTTTCTAGACAGTCATTAGTTTAATGCCACATATAATTTTGGAGCATAATGATCATAATTATGATTTCCTTCCTCAGCTGGAATTTTTCGTGTATTTATTTCATGGTTAGGTCGGTTTTTATCAAAAATGTTATGAAATTTTATCAAAATCAGGAAGAGAAGACGTTTTGGACTCTGTCTGTGTTTTCATCCTATAAGTTATGTATTTTGTACTTGATCAATATTACAAATAGAACAAATTAATAAAATTGAATGTAGCATTAAACTGTCTTTAACAAAATTAAATGACTGTCCTATAAACCAGACCTAAATCTTTCGGAAATAAGACAATGCAACAAGTATGAAAGGTATAAGGCTAGGCGTACACCGGTTATTCAAGACAAGACAAGACGAGATTATTCACGTTTAGTCACATTAATTCACATAGTTGCTTATGAAGCAACACACACCGATTAGTCATTGCATCAGTGTGTGCTGCTTCATAAGCAATCATGTGAATCACTGTGACTAAACGTGACTAATCTCGTCTTGACTAACCGGTGTACGCCTAGCCTAACAGAACGAAAAATTCAGCTGCCATCGAATATTAATAATACTATATTGTCCTGGTTATTTTTATTATATCACCTGGCCTATATTTATTTCATTTTATACAGTATTTATAGTATTACAATATAAATACAAGCATTCATCTACTTATTCATTTATTAACTAACTTATTCACTTATTGCAGCCCACAACTGACCTGGCGCGACGTACAGCACCTGACAGTGCTGACATCGAAACGCAACTCGCTGTTCGACGCCAAGGGTCGCTTCCACTGGACCATGAACGGCGTCGGTCTCGAGTTCAACCACCTGTTCGGCTTTGGCGTGCTGGATGCTGGCGCCATGGTGGCATTGGCCAAACAGTGGAAGACTGTGCCCGCCCGCTACCATTGTCAGGGCGGATCTGTGCAGGATCTCACGTGAGTAGAAACAGAGATCATCCATTCTCAATCCATCCTCTCTCATATTTGGTATGGTAGACCAATAGAGAAAGCATAGCGCCAATGCTTTCTCTATGGTAGAACTATCCAGCTATTCAATATTATTTGGTATGTTAGAACCATAGAGAAAGCATAGCGCCAATGCTTTCTCTATGGTAGAACTCACTGAGAATCAAGAAAATTGATATGGTGCAATAAAGTTAGGACTAGAGATTGTATTGATTCTTGCTGGAAAGCAGGATTTCGTTCTGAATATTGAAATAAAAAGTCAAAGGTATTGCTCAAAATAGTTGAGAGGTAGCCTTTAAAAAAAGTAATATGAGATCGATGTTGATTTCCATAACGAAATACATGAAATGTACTTGTAGAAAATTCTACTTCTTTTATAAAGTTGTACTTTTAGTTCTACTAAGTACGTTGTACTTGAGGTTCTACTCAAAGTAGTAACTACTTTTATTCCACAGTGAAATACCAGTCGTTATTTTATTAGAGTAATATTATGAACTGTACTAGTACCCCTACTACGGGTGAGCATGACTTCTGAAGAGCAGATTTATTTGTACTCTTTTCATTAATTTGTAATTTTCAAATAGAATCCTTACATTTTTTCCAATAACATAATTTACATTACCTCAACTAAGCTTATTAATTTCGAAAAGTGTGTTGTTAGTAATAGGCTATTAAAAAGACGTATTGGTTTGGTTACATGTTTTACAATAAGACTAGGCGTACACCGGTTAGTCAAGACAAGAGAAGACGAGATTAGTCTCGTTCAGTCACAGTACTTCACATACTTGCTTATGAAGCAACACACACCGATTAGTCATTGCATCGGTGTGTGCTGCTTCATAAGCAACTATGTGAATTACTGTGACTAAACGTGACTAATCTTGTCTTGACTAACCGGTGTACGCCTAGCCTTAGGGTCAAAAAAACGACCAAACAGAACATCCAATCATTGATAGTGTATTAGGAAGGTATTCACAGTTCAATACAATACATAATGAATACAATCCATGTATTGCATTTGTGGACTTCAATTTAAGGCCTCAACATTAAAAATGAGTCAATTGGTGTTGTCATGAATATCAAACTGAGGAATGAGCATATTGGGTGAGGTGAATAAAAGCTAGAAGTAGGTAGGTCTATGGTTTTTGTAAGCAAATGCTAAGCTTCAAGTGATTGAAGTTTGTTCAATCTAGTCTAGGCCTAGAACTTGCTATGCTTTTCCGGACTCCTTAGCTCTTGCTTAAAAACGAAGTGAATAAAGAGCGACTTCTAGCTTTTGAGGTAAGAACTATCTAATAAAATCAGTAGCCTAGTCCAGGGCATGCTAGCTTTTTAGTCAGTCGCTGTTTGTGCGGCAAAAAAGGAAGTACTATAAGCAATGAGATTTATTGATTCATTTATTGTTTGTACTAGGTCTGAAATGACTCATTGCACAAAAATCAGTACAAAATACATATTGAATTAATTCCATACATGATAAGAAAATTACACAATAAAATGATAGGATAGCATCATATCATTCAAACATCTCATAACGTAATTCAATAGTTCTAATTAAAATTATTTCCAAGATTACTACAGATATTAAATATTCCCAAGATTAAATATAGCTTTTAGCATTGAATATAAGTAAGATTAAAGGTAAAAGAGGGGAAGATGAAAGTTCTGATTTCCGCGATTCCAAGTTTGAGTAGAGCCAAAAGTTTGCTAAATCGAGTTTGCTTTACGAGTTTGCTAAATCGTATGAAAAACCAGTTCAAAGGGATAACAGAAGAGGATAGAAAAAAATAGTAATTTCTTTTGCACTGTCTGCAACTACATTCTGTTGCAGTATAAAACTACGTTTTTAAATTAGATTACTTTATTCATGTAGATAACAATTTATAAGTACATAGATTCTAGAAATGTCCATAGGATGTCCAAGGACATCTTTTCCATTAACACATGGCCGTGAATTAAAAAAAAATGTTTTCAATACCTGATAATAAAACCTAAGAGAATAAAAAGAGTTGGAGATAAGGAAGAAATACAATTCTTTTTCTTCTGTTTCTTGATTAATCACATTTTTTGATTATTTTTCCTTTTATCTGGTATCACTTGTGTTTGGGTAGATGAACATAAGTTGGATGTATTTTGAGTTTCCATCAACACTGTTGATATATCAACTAAATTCAACTATATTAGCAGGTTTTGTTCAATGTTCAAAAGCCACCTGGGATTTTGCAGGAAGTAGGGTTCCTTGCAGCTAAAGAACTCGTACAGTTCTGTCTCTCAGGAATTATCTTTTCTGTTTCCAGTCTCCTTCTTATCAGTTTTTTATACTTGATTTTATAATGATGAGCATCACATGAGAGAGTCGTGTGAAGACTACAAAATAACATAATTATGATTTATGATTAGACACATCTAACCTTAGCTCATGCTAGCCCTAGCCCTACCCATTGTATCCATGTGAGATCTGTATAGAAGACCTGTATGAAGACATGTATTATAGACAACAAATTTAATAACTATTTCACTATTTTACTATAACAAATTATTTTAATGAACCAAAACTGGGGAAGTTCAGTTTTATGGGGACGTCCATAATCTGATTCCTACTAATCAATAACTATTCTAATCCCTAATAAAGATTGATATTATCAATCTTTAACAATGTTTATTAGTTTGATATTTTCAATATGTTTATTAATATCGATGTGTTGTGCAGTGAGATTCCGAGCAGTCGTTCGGTGCAGCTGAAGATCAAGACGAACGCATGCCAGGGCACCGACACTCAGGTCAACTATCTGGAGCATGTGCAGGCGGTCATCACACTCAACTCCACCCGGCGCGGCGATGTCGAGCTATTCCTCACCTCGCCAATGGGCACACGGTGAGCTGTGTTTATTCTCCCATCTTTATCTGTTTTTCTTCTTCTTTTCTTTTTCTCTTTCTCCTCCTTCCTCTTTTGTTTTGTCCTTTTCTCTTCACTTATCATTCTCTTTTTCCTCTTTCCTCATATTTTTCCACATAATACTGTACTCTTAGATTATTCTAGCTTCCTTTGCTAATCTCGTTGCTCTTTAATCCTTCTTTCTCCTTTTTCTCCTTCTTTCTCCTTCTTTTCCTTCTTCTCCCTTCTTCTCTTCTCTTCCTCCTCTCCTCCTCCTTCTATTATTCTAGCTTCCTTTGCTTATCTCGTTCTTTTTCTTCTTCTTCTTCTTCTTCTTCTTCTTCTTCTTCTTCTTCTACTTCTTCTTCTTCTTCTTTTACTTCTTCTTATTCTTCCTCTTTCCTCATCTTTTTCTACATTATACTGTACTGTAAGATTATTCTAGCTTCCTTTACCAAATCCGTTCTCTTTCTTCTTCTTCTTCTTCTTCTTCTTCTTCTTCTTCTTCTTCTTCTTCTTCTTCTTCTTCTTCTTCTTCTTCTTCTTCTTCTTCTTCGTTTTCTCCTTCTTCTCCTCCCCTTCTTCTTCCTCTTTCCTCATTTTTTTCTACAGAATAATGTACAGTAAGATTATTCTAGCATCCTTTGCTTATCTCGTTCTTTTTCTCATTGTTCTAATTCTCAATTCTAATTCTTTCTTGCTCGTCTACTTTCTTATGTTTCTTATTGTCCCCGTTTTTTGTTTTTATCCACGCTCACCCCTTTCTCACTTTCTTGCTTCTCTGAATCAGAATATATTTTCGATATCGTTTCTGCTTCGTTGCATTGTTTCTGCTTTGTTTTCGTTGCCGTTTCCTATCATGCTATTTTCCTCATTTTTATTCTTTCTATTCAACACCCTTTAATTATTCTTTATCCCAATTCCTCCCAATTTAACCCTATTTTTCTTATTCTTTCCGTAACTGTCCTTGCACTTCACCTTCACACTCTCTCTTCTTTTTCTATTTCAAATATTTCTTTCTACTCCTCGTTTCACTTCTTATTTCTCTTCCCTCTTATTTCTCTTCTCTCTTATTTCTCATCTCTCTCTCTCTCTCTCTATTCTTTTTGTATTCTCCTTTTTTCCCTTCCTCCTTACGATTATTTCTTTCTCCTCCTCTTACTTCCACCTTAATCTCTCTCTTTTCCTCCAATCACTCCCCTTCCCAACGACTTTTTGTTCTGTTCAACTTCTGTTCTTTCTTTGTTCTCATCTTTTTCTCAGCTTATTCCCTTTTCTGCCTTCCACTCCCCCTCTTCCTACATTTCTCCACATTCACACGTGGATACAAGTTGCGTGTGAGTGTGAGTGAGACGCACATCACTTCCATTCCATCTGCAAACACAAAGACAAGTCAGAGGCGTCAAGTCAAGCGACAGAGTTTGCAATTACTCCTTGAACCCGTCTCTCTGCTCTGCTCCAACTGTAACCAGTCACTTGCAACTAATTCACGGATGCCTTCTGTCATTGCAAACTGCAAAGTTATATCTATCTATTTGGGAGCGTTCATATATTATGTAGAGAAAAGGTACATATCACCCAAGAAAGATCACATTTAATAGTGTACTGTGTATATGTCATGGAAAAGTTATATCTATAAGAATGTTATATATGATTGTAAGGAGAGGTGTTACTGTACCTTAATACATGAATGTTACATCTTATATTGGTTTGGGAAGGTTTATTATGAGGTTATCCTCATAGGACCGTTCAATGCATCCTACCCATGTATAACTACCGATGTTATATATTCATCAGAAAAGGAATGTTATACCTATGTAACTTTTGTGTGCTGTCTGCTGAATATTCATTGGAACATTCCAAAGTGAATAGAATATTAGCAGGCAATTATTTTGAGAAGTAGTACAAAATTCATACAATACAAAACAATGAAAACACGAGGTAATACAGGATTTAGACAATTTATAAGTGAACATTCTCAGTTGAAAAGGTGTAAGTTATGGCTGTAAGAGAATTGAGTTACTTGATTGAAGAATTCTATATAATTGATCTTCAGTGGCTACTTCTTCTGGCATTGTGAAAAGAAGAAGTTTTTGAAACTGGAGTTGAGTTTCTCCTGGAATTTTTCATAAGTGTCTGATGATCATTCTTATTAACATGTTCTATGATAATAAAAGTGATAATTTTTATTGAAATGATCGGAGTTTGTGACAGTTGCAAGTGAACAGTATTTTCCTATCTATTCTTGTAACAGTACTATTCTAACAGTACCACTTCTATCTATTCTTGTTTCTTGTTTACTAAATTATTTGTTGTTGATTTAAGATATCTATTCATTAATTTTCCTTTAGGCTAGGCGTACACCGGTTAGTTAAGACAAGACGAGATTAGTCACGTTTAGTCACAGTACTTCACATAGTTGCTTATTAAGCAACACACACCGATCAGTCATTGCATCGGTGTGTGCTGCTTCATAAGCTACTATGTGAATTACTGTGACTAAACGTGACTAATCTCGTCTTGTCTTGTCTTGACTAACCGGTGTACGCCTAGCCTAATTCTTCGCTGATTTCCATTCTTGTTCAATTTTTAAGCTCAAAGTGAACGGAAATAAAGTCAAAGTTATAATTATGATCTTCAATAACAGCAAAGACAATTCTATTAACATAATTGGAGTAAGAAATATTATTGTCTTTAATTACAGAATAGGGAACTGATTGCGAGAAAACGTTTCAAAGATGTGATAAAAAAACTCGAAAAAATCTATTTGAAGCTCAAGGTTTTGTTCAGCTTACCAAACGATCTCTTTTTCCCTTGCTTTACATTGTTTTCAAAATCATCAATTTTGCCATTATTCAACTCGAATCACCCCTGTTCTTTCAAACCTATTCTTTTTCCCAACTTGCAGCGACATTCCCTCTTTTTTTCTGAACTTCATTATCTTCTTCATTCATATTCCATTTCCTCCCCTTCTTGTTCCTAATCAATCGAGAATAATTCTTTATTAAAGTTCAACCTAACGAGTTTTTCCAATGCTTATTGATTGAGGGTAATTTTCCACTCCAATAATCATTATCAAATTCAAATTTGATTCTGTAGCTGGGAAAGCAAGACCTCATTTTATATTAAACAGATGAAGATGAGAATTTTTTGACTCCCAAAACGAATTCATTTAGCAATTCAATAGGAATGAAATTCATGAATATTCATCGTAGGAAATATTCAAAGAGCTCCTTGCTATTGAAATTTTTCAAGCTTGAAATAATTGCGCTATTTATTGATTCAGTTTGTACAGTTAATATCATACAATCAGATATCCCGTTCAATCAATTAATCTAAAAGTAATCTAACTATAGCAGGATCCTTTTAACTTGACAGAAAACATATGTTTTATTCGGCCACCAGTACAATACTTAACCTACAAATTAATGCTGAATCTCGCAAATTATTGAAAAGGTCTTTTAAAAAGTTATTCTTTGAAAGGTCTTCTTTAAAAAGGTCTTTAAGACTTTCAAGCCTTTTGATTATTATTGTGTCGAAATCACTGTTTAATTATTACCGGAACAGCTGATTTCTGACAAGTTAAAAGGATCCTGCTATATAAATCTCAATCTAAATTTAATTATAAATCTATTGTAAATCTATCTTAAAAGATAATCTTCCTACATTATATTACTTTTAATACTTTATTAAATTTGAGAATTATTATATTATTTTAATTCAGCACTGTTCTTTCCCGACCAAACAATTATTACTGAGAGTGGTTTCAGCAACTGAGGGAACATAATTATTATACTTGTAGAAGTACGGATACTCAGCGACCCGGATAACAAATATGTGTTCCTAAATTATAACGTTCAGACGAGACGGTTCCAGATTCATATAAGAGTCATCATTAAAAACCAGTATGTTTGTTCTCCGAGTCGCTGAGTATCCACTATTCGAGTATCCACGTGTGAGTATTGCCTATTAGCTCCAGTACACTCCAGTAACTTACAGTCGATTAAATGGAATTCAATGAAACTTCAATTATGTTGATGATTCCAGGTCGATGATACTGAGCAGACGTGTGCATGATGACGATCGGCGCGATGGCTTTACCAAGTGGCCGTTCATGACCACGCACACGTGGGGAGAGTACCCACAAGGCACGTGGGCACTTGAGGTAAGCATAGCCTAAGCATCCCATTCCTAAGACCAAAGAGGATGTTTCAAGGATGTTACAGAGATGTTACAGATGTTACAGTTGTACTCCTAACATCCGCTTTGATAAGACCTACTATCTCACTCTGGGTTCATGCTAGATGAGGATAAGGAACTTGATATACCACTTTCATATCAAATTCCGAGAAGATTTGGGAAATGTGAGAGAAAGTCTTCTATTAGGCTATAAGCGAGGGAAAGAATTTATGAGAAGAATATTCCAATAAATATGACTAGACGCTTCTGTTGGAATGATAACTTGTTAACGCACTCTTAGGCTAGGCGTACACCGGTTAGTCAAGACAAGACAAGATGATATTAGTCACGTTTAGTCACAGTAATTCACATAGTTGCTTATGAAGCAACACACACCGATTAGTCATTGCATCGGTGTGTGCTGCTTCATAAGCAACTATGTGAGTTACTGAGACTAAATGTGACTAATCTCGTCTTGTCTTGTCTTGACTAACCGGTGTACGCCTAGCCTTACAGTTTTGGCCCAGACTCTGCAGAAATGGTGATAATCAATTGCCAGCTGAATGATTGGCAGCCCACGTCATACTGCCAACTGAATGTGAAACGAACCGTTCGATTGTGTAGTTCATCCTCTATATTATTACTTTTTTCAATTTCGATCATGAGTTTCTTTTCAGCTTCATTTTTGTCATTATTTTTTTCAATTTCACCTCAACAATATTGCTGTCAGAACGAAAACCGTTTGATTCCCAAAGATATCGAATTGTCATTCAAAGTTATTAGAAAAAACCCATTTTAAAGAATCTATTGAAAGCTATTTGAAAGAATCCAGTTAACGGGTTTCTTCTTATTCTTATTACTGTGAGGCGACATTTCTGAAGCGGAAAAAGTCAGGAGCCGGAAATTAAATTTGAATATAAATAGAGCTGCCAGCTACTCGAGACCAGGGATATGGAAATCATTTTCATTGATAGATAGTTGACGCAAGGAAATTTAGCTTGGAAAAAACAGATTCATATTCATACTTAAAATTCTGCATTGGATATTGAATAGTTTGATTCCGTTCTGATAAACGTTTGTAATAAGCAATCAAGCAGTATTTCTACTTACTCCTTAAGGGTAATAATGAATAAAAATGTACATATTGTGAATTATTTTCCTCTCAAAATAGAGTCATTTATAGCATTAAACGGTTAACTATACAGTGTATTTAGGTAATTTGAAGTTATTCTTAATCCATTCTTGGTTTACTGTTCACGATATACTTCAGCTATCTGTAATGATCCATATTCTATTACCAATGCATAGCAATGTTTTTTTCTCTCATAATGTCATCTTAGGCTAGACGTACACCGGTTAGTCAAGACAAGACAAGACGAGATTAGTCACGTTTAGTCACAGTACTCGACATAGTTGCTTATGAAGCAGCACACACCGATGCAATGACTAATCAGTGTGTGTTGCATACTGTGACTAAATAATCGTCTTCTTATCTTCTCTTTCAGTAGCAATCAAGGTATTTCTTAGTATTAGCCTATATGAGTGTAAATTTTATCATAATCTCTAATTCTAATGTTAAGAGCTCGGTTTCAGCACAGGTTTTTAAAACCCATGTGACACCAAATCTATTGTATTATAATTTTTTAAGGTGAAATGTTGTCAATAAAATTTCTGATTTCTGAGTTGAAAATAAAATAGATGAAAATGAATAGAAGTCAAAATAAATGTTAATTGGATTTTTAGAATCATTCATGCAATAGTTGCATATACATGCAATACGTATGCAATAATGATTGTACATCATACATTTAAATGAATAATTGAATTGAAAATTAGCATAACAAGCATTTTAAGTTATTAACATGTATATTGTCAACTAATTCGATTTGATACTGAAATGTTCGATAAATGGGTGAATAATTGGATAAAAGAATATCTTTCTCTATATTACAGGTCAGTAATGTTCGATAAGTGGGTGAATAATTGAATAAAAGAACATCTTCTTCTATATTACAGGTCAGTTTCAACTCGCAAATGCAACAGTCAGGATTCATCAAGGAGTGGACACTGATGCTTCACGGCACCAGAGACCCACCCTACAGCGATCTGCCAGTTTCTGACCCTCACTCGAAGTTGGCAATCGTCAAGAAAGCACATGAAGAAAGAAACAAAATGTAATTTAATTTGCGGGGAAGGAGGGTAATGGCCTTATAGGCCCCACAGTGTTGAGACCTGTCAATTATTTAACTCACCACTAAAAGTTCATAGAATCTGTTTCTAGTCAATAATTCATTCAATTTTCATCAATATAATTTTAACTTTTATTGAATTATCAATCTATCACTCTATTCTCTATTTCATGAATCAGAGTATGTTTTTTAAATTGATGAGAATTCTTTCTCAGAACACAAGAATTGAATAAGTACAAAGGTTGTAGAGAAATGCAGGATATTTTTTAAAAAGCAGTAGACAGAAATAAAATTTTCAAGATAATTAAATTTTAAATGAGCATTGGATAGGAACATTTCATGACAAAATGTAATGAAATCAACTAGTAGTACAAATAAGATTAGAATTTGAAGAAAACTTGATTCGTAAATCAATATTGTTCAGAGGATTGTAAAAGAATATTGAAGGCACCGGTATCTATATTATGACAACATGTTTGCTAACATGTTTTGTGACTGAGACATAATGACATATTTGTTAACGTGTTTTTGTTAACATGTTATGTTTGAAATTACACAAATATGATACCTTCAAATCTGATTCTCACTCAAATGAATTTAATTTTTTTCACTTACAGTTAGAATTTTGAGCCTTTGACTGAATTTGAAGTATTGGAAATGTTTGGTTTGGGAAATTCTTGTGATTTGAAAAATGAACATTGTGAAGTGCACGTTTAGATACATGATACATGATTCAATAAAGTTCACTAATAATTAGAGATAATATTACTAACTTATATCTCAGGTTAGTTTGTTCTTCTAAAACAGCCTCAAATACATAGAGGAATGAACTCAAACTCAGATATAATTTTTCTATCTCTGCAGAATGCTGAGAAAAAATAATAAGCCCAGTATTTACGTGAACAGAGGCTTAGAAAAAGGTCAGAAAAAAAAGAATAATAATACATAAAGATTGAGAAGAATATTATTTAGCAATAAATAATTCTTTTCAAATTGAAAATTATATAACATTCTTGAATCCTATAAAGTTGTTATACTTTACTGATTATGAAAAAAACAAATAATATAATAGATTTGATGACTTTGAAGTAAACAATAAGATTTTTTTATCGAACACCAATGTTATGAAAATTATTTTCCACTCTTTGTTTTGTGGTAATATTGACCAATAATTTAAAAATTATTATAATAAAATATTTAATAACTAAAAAATGTGTAGATCGTTTATAAAACGTGACATGGCCTAATATCACGTTTTTATAAACTCGAGATGATCTTAAAAAGAGAGCTTTATTGGAAATTCACTCAAAGGCTTAAATAATATCAATCTCACTCCAATATCACGGGTAAAGGTTTTTTATAAGATAAGAGTTATGTCAAGTACGATATATACAAGATATTGCATGGATATTACTTCCTCGTATCCAGGTATTCTGAAGCATATTGATAATATGATAGTAAATGTATGCATACTGCTCAGCATCGGTTACCTGATAGGGTAACAGCAAAGAATTTCTATATTAAATTCCTCCACTAACAGAAATGAATTTGTAATATTTCAGCTTCGATTTATTATGAAAAATGCTCCACTTATCAAACAAGAATCTCAATTTCCTTACTTTACTAGCTACCGTAATTGTCATCAATAAAGAATGTGGATATTGTGTTCGGCGATTGATTAAAACTTGAGGTCGATAATTTGAAATCTTGAAATATTGTTGTTATAGATTGATCAGAAACTGGAAGTGAAAAAAACAATGGAAATAATTACAATGTTTTGCAAAAACAAATTGAATCTATGAGATGGAAATTATTGTTAACTGACCTGCCAATCGTTAACTAATCATTAATTATTCTGATAACAATTTTCTTTTTTACAACAATTATTTTTACTCTGATTTCCATTTTTTCTGTAATCTATTTTCAGTGGTGAGAATTGCAGGTTGCAGGGACTGTTATAAAAGAGTTGTAAGGAGCTCCTTGATTATTATTTTGCACGCACAAAATTCAACTAATTGAAATTCAACCAAAAATTTTCAACTTCAAGCGTGAAAACCTGCTTAAACCTTAAGACATGATAGTGAATAGTCTGTATAAATTTGTTAGGATGGATACTATGAAAGAATCAATACTTTCAACAGGTTAGAAGTTGGCCTAAGAAATTTAAAAACATTTCTATATTATTACGAGGAAAAATGGATTAGATTTATTATTATAATATGGACTTGAAAATCTTCAACTTTGAGCAAGAACTACAAGCTGATTTCTTATTTTGAAGTCACAACTTCATCAAATCCTTCAAATGAATATTATGAATAAAATGATATTGAGAGCTTAATGGTTGAAAAAATTATTGAACAGAATGTATTAAAAAAATCATAAATAGGTATGTATATGACTGTAGGTCGGATTATGAATTTTTTCAATGGTGAAGCCTACTCTGTCTATCTTAAAGTACCAGTTCCCAGTTTAAAGGAAGACTGAGTGCAACTATATTTGGCTGGGGAAAAAGATCATACAGAGCTGATATAAAATTCTGTAAAATATAATACATTTTGAAAATAATCTTCAAATCTTGAATAAGATAATGTATTAATTAATTGAAGAAAAACAGGGATTTGTTGAAATAAGTCACGTGATTCCAACAGATTGAAGATCTAGTTATCTTGTTGACGATATTTATTTTTGTATTGAGTTGTTAAGAACATGGCTCTGAAAATCAGAGACCTGTAGGAAAAATCCAAGAATTCTTAAATTTGTGACCAACAAAAGCTTATAACATAGCAAAAAGTCTAGTCATGTCTTTCTAGTCATATTGCATTTTCCTAGCTGGTACAGGTAGCATTTCCAACAAATGATAATGTTAATTTTTAATAGTTTGAAATCCAACCAATTATGAATCGTTTATAGATGTGGATTGAGTTGGAATTCGTGCAATGAAATTGTTCGAATTTCATCTAGCTAAAAACTATCAAAATATTGTTTATTTGTTATTCATATATCTATGTAAATGGTAGTTGTAGAATAAATAATTATTTTGCTTCTAATTCTTATTGATTGAAAGCTATGCCTTCTTTGAATCTTGATATTAATTTTTTCTTCTAAATTGAAAATATGATATTTATTTCAAAATATTGAACGAAGAACAGCGTTCTTGCTGTGAAAGAGTTTAAGAATGGTTTTATACTGATGAAAGATATTTCTGTAAATAAATATGCTGATGTAACGACTTCATGTTGTTAAATAATGTTCACCCCATAGATATAGTAGACAATGCTTGAAGTGATGGAATTTTTATGGTGACGGCATGCATAATTTAGTAGCATATTCCATTATTCAACTCAATTGATAGATTTTCCAATATTAATTCCCATGATGACGCAGGCGTTGTTAGGGTATTATTAAAACCCCATAGTGAAAGTAAATACAAAATGTTAAGAAGAAAGAAATTTCCCTTATAATGTATTTATAAATACTGTATTTATATTATACACTCCGCCCATAATATATCATAAACCTATAGATATCCAATGGAACACATATCTTTTAGCAGTTGCATAATTTTAAATTTCCAAAGATAATCAATCATCTCCAGTAGTATGATTGTATGAGCTCCATTACCACCCTCAAATATATATTATATCAATATTTACTATTCTTCCCTAGTCATCACAATCTGATAAACTAATATTGTATAAGTAGCTTACCTACAATAGCAATTTGAATATTTCATTAATAGACGGTCAGAGCAACCAAAGTGTAGAGATAATAAATTTTCTATCAGATTTTGTTTTTTGTGTGGTAATTTTTCATGAAATCAATGTTTTGTATATATGAGAAATATATTTCGATGGATTCAGGGATTGATTGGTGGATAAACTTCAAGCCATCTGAGTAACTCCATAGTTGTATTCTGCTTTTGGTTCTTATTTTCAAGCAAATGCGAATGGACCACGAAACGGTGACAGTTACCGTTGACTTATATATTTATAATAATTGGAATCGGATGAGTAATAACGAGTATTATTATCATCTAATTAGTGATTAAACAATACTTCTGTGTATAAAATAGTTGAAGATTATAAAGTGGATATATGAGAAATAAAGTTATAGATATTCTGATAGTATACAAGCGGTGGCTCATTGATTTGTGCCCTGTCAGATCCTCATCGTGCATGTTGGTGGGCGCAGGCCTGCAAGCTGGCTGCGAGAAATGGGTCTTAATATTTAATTTGTAACTTCTGAAGAGAAGCTACAGGAAAACATCATGACCTTTTAATTTTTTCAAAAGGATACCTTGATCATAACTCATGCTTTATCTAGCGTGGAAATTATTATGCTCTTTTTTATCAAATTATTTCTACTCTTTTAAATTATTATACTCTATGAAATGAGGGTAGTGTACCACCCGATTCCAAGCTCCGTGTCCCTGAAGGCTGAAGAGGAGAGACGAATAATATTATAAAATACACTACAAAACCGGTTTTCGATGACATATTGCATTTCTCTGAGGGACATGGAGCTTAGACTCGTGCAGTAGTGGGCCTCATTCATAAAAATCCATAATTATTCCTATAATAGAGGAAAAAGGCGGACACACTAGAGATGAATGATTTTATCACATTGTACGCCGATCTATTCATGTCTAGAGTTTTTCTTCTATCATATTTTTCTATACTTTCTTCTACATCAGATATGATGCATTGAAAAAACAGACTTAATATTCTTAAAATTAAAAAAATGCATATTCTTCTCTACTATTTTCTTCTATTATCAGCTATGATGCATTGAAAAACAAACTTAATTTTATCAAAATTAAAAAAGAATTATTCAAGTCTTATTACTTAAGTCTTAGAACTTCAATTCGTGAAACTCAGTTGTACTGATGAAACAAGAAATAGAATACTGTAATATCAAAAAACAGAGGAAGAATATAATTTGTTTTATAAATTTGGAATTATTATGTTGGTTTGCTTAGCGCAAGATCAATATTTCAAAGATGATTATTTTCTTGACTACGACGAACTACGATGTATATTGATTATTCATCACTCCACTACCGACACGCAGTCATGTTATTTTAAATGTAAGAAACAGAATTTGTCTATTTACAGTTAGTAATTAGACATATTTTGTAAAAATGTTGTCTTGCAGTCAGTAAGTAGGCAAATTTGTTTTCTTACATTCAAAATATCATGTCTGCATGTCGATAAATTATCAAGTAAAAATCTAGTCGTATCAAGTCGATAAATTATCAGTGATAAATTATCAAGTGATAAATGATCAATCTTTTGATCCAGGATCAGTAGGTAACATTGCCAATCAAAAGGGATCAGTTGAATATAAAAATTATACAAAATATATTATAAGAATAGTTGATTCCGGTTGGTAAAACGCAACATTAGAATTTTTCATGAGTTCTCTACAATAACTGTGGCAGTTGGCTTGACTGGTAAGTACCGAGTTCATAGTACTATCATTTATTAATTTTCATTATCAGGGCAGCAGGATTTATATGATTATTCAAAGGTTTTGCTGGGGATGCTAGTAGATTGTATCATTAATTTTATGAACTTATCACTGTCTTTATTGCTATTTTCTTCTTCTTCTTCTTCTTCTTCTTCTTCTTCTTCTTTCTTCTTCTTCTTCTTCTTCTTCTTCTTCTTCTTCTTCTTTATTGTCGTGGTAGTGTGGACATTACTGTCCAAAATCGCCACTTCAAAAAAAATAAAGCAGTCATTCTATTTTATTTTATACCACTTTCAGTCAACATCTCAATTCAATGTTATACCATTGGATGAAAAATAAAATGGTATTGATCGTGTTTTAATCTCTATGATGTAGCGTGCGAGTATTATTATAGGAATGACAATAAATGCACTAAAATTCAACAAAAAATACTCTTTGATTATGGTTTTCGTTTTGTTTTCGGTTCGATAACATTTTATGAAGCAACGCGTTGTAAGGTTGTTACAAGGTTGTGAACAAGGAAGAGAGATGGAGTAATATTGTGAAAGGAAGAGAAAGAGCATTGCGTAATTCGTCGCATCCTGAGTCCGGTGGGTCCCGTAAGTAGTCTCCCCTAATACCGATCGAGTCAGATTCTAAAGAGTCAGTCTATCGAGTCTCTTTCTAAAGAGTCAATATTTATCGAGTCTACAAGTCATGAGTCTCCGGATTAGTCTGCGTTCGTCAAACAGTAATACAGTAAATAGTAACAGTAAACAGTAATACAGTGAACGAGAGGATACTAGTGCTCAAGTGAGGGAAGAATGAAGATCAATCGGTTCCGAGTGAAGGTATGTTATCATTGAATCAAATCCAAAAATGCTTATCTTCAAACCAATTATATTTGGAAAATATTTATCCAAAATATCCTAGTGGATCCATTTAATATTGATAGAATCGTATAATGGGAATTATTACTATAAATTGAATCTAAATACACCATCATAGACTAACAATAAATTTCATAGATTTGGATTATAAATTCTCTGATTCCATTATGAAGCAGTTTTGGCCACTACTAGAAGGTTGAGAACGTTAATCGATATTGATACCAGTTTACTACTGTAAATGCTACAATCATATTAATTCATATTAATAATCAATTTATTTCAGACTTTTATTGATTCATCAAAGTCAATCACAAAATATTTTGCTTTCTGAAATATCAAATTTGAACATTACATTAGTAATTAAGAAGCTAACTGATTTTTCTCGCAACATAAATTTAATAATCTGAGCAAGAGCTAATTCGAATTCGCGGCATTCAAATGCACAATAAAATTACTCCTTCATCATGTCATCATAAGTCATCATTCCATAAGTCACTTCCTTCCACCTTTAAAAATTCACGAAATACGTTGTCTGAAGCCTGAATATTTTCTGAATAACCCTGAACTCCTATATCGTACATGTTTAATATCATACAACAGACTAAAAAAATATAATAGATTATCTCTGGTCATACTCAACAAACAAACTCGTTCAAACTCGTTACAACCTGATTCATCTTGACTCCGCGAATTTATATTTGACTCCAGTCTCGCCTCACCAATCTGCTCCACACCTCTGCTTCAGCAGTCGGTGTTCAGAGTTGGAGATTGAGCACGGATTGTCTATAATACGCGTCGACTGAACAACGCGGTTTCGCCACAAATTCGCTCTGATGGTTGCTAATCTATTGAAAACGGTGCGGTCGCTGTGTGGTTTACCCCTGTAGATTATTCGTGACTGGTGAGTTCTACCACATTCCGTATTATTCCACCTATGCACGTTATTCCACCTATATCCGTTCGGATATGCATGATCTGAGAGAAAAGTTTTTAGAAATGTGGCGTATGCGGTATCGTACCATGAAACACTGAGTATGTATGAAATAATATTGTATAAATAGCGACATAGCTTGTAGTAATAGGTAGATGAAGAGTGTGGTTTAGCTGAATTACCATTTGTTATCTAATAGGAACTATCGTGTATAACTCACAGAGTGTAAAAAATATATTGGTCATAGTTATCAGATAGGAAGCTGATTTGTATGGTTCTGCTAATTTGTCCTAATTCAATTTTATAATAGATTATGATGGAACTCTTTCCACCTCTGTAGCAGGAAGCTTTTAAATAGTCATAAAACAGCTGATTGATGTACGCCCGTTTACTAACGTTAAATCAGATGTTTTCTGACAAGTTAAAAGGATCCTGCTATACTATGTTTTATATTGGAGCAATGGTTTATGGGCTGATAGGAAGCTATAGTGCGATTCACGTCAAGAAGTCAGCATTGCTTAGATGAGAGTTTGCTATCCTCGTTCAGCACAAGGCAGTTGCTGATGTCTCTATCCTATTCGCACTGTGCATAGTTGCCGCACTGTGCATTGTTGTCGCACTCAGTCCCAACAAACACGTTTGGTGCAGTTTTCTCTTTCTCTCTCAATGAAACTTGGCATCAGTGCTCCTCATATTATAAACAATGCTGACTTCTTGAAGTGAATCGTCACACTATAGATAGTGTGGTTTTACTGAGTTATCAGTTATCCTATTACAATTTTATAATATTATTTCAGTATTAATACTATTCTAGATATTTTTCATGGAATTCATTTTATTTTCTCTATGTAAGTTATAATATTAGATTAGCGGTTACCAAAATTTTGGTCCAGGGACAAAATCGACTTTGTCTCATTTATAAATGAGGAATTTCATGGTAAATGTATTGTTCCCCATCAATTATTATTAAAATAGATTGTGGATTTTTCTTTAAGAGATGACCTCACGTTTGACCTTGTACCAATGTCATTCGTGAATCTTCAAGATGCAGAAGACAGAGATATACATTGACATAATGACAGAAGTAGGTATACTGTAGCAGGATTGTTTTAAATTGTCAGAAACAGCTGATTGATTTACGCTCGTTTACTAACGTTAAATCAGCTGATTTCTGACAAGTTAAAAGAATCCTGCTATACAAGTAGTTAAAAGATTGTTTTTGATGCTCGTTTGACCTTGTAACAATGTCATTAGTGAATCTTCAAGATGCAGAGGACAGAAATCTACGTAATGACAGAAGTAGATACAGACAAGTGGTGGTGAATTTCTCTTCGATATTTATCAGAAAAGGTGTGAAATTAACTGAAGAAAGCTAGACCAATTTATAGAGTCTCACGAGATTGTAATAACATTCGTTTAGTGACAACACACATTGACCTTCAAAAAATGCCACTGCGAAAGCATCAACAACAATCTACGATGACACATTTAGGTTCAGATGAAAAGAAGTAGAATTTTCATGAAAGCTTGGTTCGAATAGAGTAGAATCGTCTGTAGAATACTGGAAGAACAGTTTCTTATAGGATTGAATGGTTAAAAGCATTAGGTTGATGGTAGTCTAATACACGTTTGACCTTGTATCAATGTCATCGCTTAAACATCAATGTTGGCAGATAAATCAATCTATGATGACAGAAGTCGGTTCAGACAAGTCATAGTTTATTTTCCAAGGAATTTTAGTTGTAATGCAGTGAAATCGAGTTAAAACTGGTAAAAAAAACAGTAAAACATGGAATTTGGTATGATGGAATTATTTGGTTGATATTTGAATTTGTATTGGAGTAACTCAGTTGCTGAAGCATCATCAGAAATTCAATATGATGGAAGTATTTTCAGGCAAGGAATATAACTTCACGACTGTTTGAGAATGTTCCTAATGAAACAATGAAGAATTAATCATTTTTTTAGTAATAATAATTAGCAGTATGACTGATCTGAAATTCGTAGAATGAGGAATGTACTGGGATTTGGATAATAAGAGAGACGTTAATCCTTTCAGTCAGTTGTAAATCTTTTGAATCAGTCAGTATTTGACTTCACTAAGGTACAAGGTTTAGTCAAGATAAGACAAGACGAGATTAGTCAAGTTTTGTCACAGTACTTCACATAGTTGCTTATGAAGCAACACATACCGATTAGTCATTGCATCGGTGTGTGCTGCTTCATAAACAACTATGTGAATTACTGTGACTAAACGTGACTTATTCTTTTTTTTTTTCTTCTGAGGATGATGCCCACATGAGCTCTAGGCTTGTGCGAGGGTAATGAGTGGGGTGATGATGAGATATGACGACTACTTTTTAGGCAGTCGGGACCGACGGCTCAACGTCTCCTCCGAAAGACGGGAAAGACTAATCTCGTCTTGTCTTGTCTTGACTAACCGGTGTACGCCTAGCCTTACACTTCTTGACTATTAAATAATGGTACTAATAAGAAAACTTTTTTTTAGTAGGAATTTAGCACCGTGCACTAAGAGATGTGTATTCTAACTCTATTCGAATTGTTCAATACGTATAGCAGGATTATTTTAAATTGTCAGAAGACAGCTGATTGATGTACGCTCGTTTACTAACGTTGAATCAGCTGTTATCTGACAAGTTAAAAGAATCCTGCTTTACATCCTCCCAGTCATTTATAACTCTAATAAATCAGCTGTGCTCATTAACATGTAGACTTGATTACTATCAGGACTTTCACGGACTGGAAGATGTCTTGTGGCAAGCACTGCAAATTGAAGGATACGATTAAATTATACTTCCAGACAATATTCAATGAAGCACTTCACGTCTGTTGAATAATGATTCCAATGATCTGCGGTTATCAAATTGTAGATAAGCCGGACTCGATTGGTATCAGGACTTTCACAAATTGGAGGATGTCGTGTGATGATTTCCACAGATTGAAGGATACGTACATCCTTCCAGTTGGTTGTGATTCGATTAAATCAGCTGCGGCAGTCGATCGTAGATAGTTTACGAGTGTTGAACAAAGGCGCTAACAAGAGTTTGGGGGCGCGCTTGAGCACCTTGCCTTGTGCGCATGCGCAACTTGAATCAAGCAGCGATCGATGAAGTATCGCGAGTCTCTCAGTCTGCCCCAGGCGTCGCGATGCTTAGGACGCGCTTCACAACTTAACCGGTAAGTGCCGCACTTCCAGCCGAACTTAGTCAAGTAATTATTTTATCATTACAAACACCCTCAAAAACCTTCTCAAAAAATACCTTTGCTTGTTTTCATCTAGGCCCTGTTTTTTCAAATTTGTAAGTACCAGAAAATCATCTAAAAATCCACTCAAATCCCATGCTTTGTTTCAAGAGTGAAATCAGCTGGTCCTGTAATATGAGTACTGTATTATAAGTGTCCCGTATTATACGTCTTTAATCCCTTCATGTTCATACTCAGCGAAGCGTCTTTGTTGCATCTGAGAAGAAGCAAGAAAAATTGAGAAACTTAAAAGAAATAAACTGGTAACTTTCAAACTTGTACGTTATGAGACCATGTGCTTTGAAGGTTTTTGCACAAGTCCTCGTCTATTAGTGTGTTTATATTATTCATGATAAATTGAAAGATTTCTTGCTCATTTCCGAAGTTATTTGTTCCGACCATGTGGCATAGAAGTTTCATGGCATATTGAAATCAGATTTCCATTGCCAAGTCAACAAAAAACACCGCTCACTCTTCAAAATTTTCATTATTATCGTACGGCACGAGAACTTCAATAAGTTACTCGACTTCTATCACTTTTGGTTGTTAATATTTTCCATTAGTGTAATAATTACTGCTGTTGATATTGGGAAATCATAGTTTCCTTTATAATTGATTAATATTGTTCATCAAGCCTTCGACAATTATGTGGTTTGGAAATGGCATTGCAAGTCTTTTATCACATCATTGCAAATTTAATCTGAAAAATACTAGATTTCAAAGTTTATTCGGCTTCTTTTTAAGGTCATTCAACTTTATGGCTCGGAAATCCCTTCATGGATAATTGATTTCAAGTATTGTAATTGAATCAAGTAGTTATTACGACTAACGTGAAATTTAAATTATGTATGATTCTTATAACTTTGATAAATTCTTTGGAAGGGTGAATACTTCAGATTTGTTGTTCACACTGATCATACAAAGTTGATCCCCGATCGTCAAGCATTACTTTAATACCTGTAGATTGATCGATTTCAACCCTTTTAGTCATGAAGTTTTTTTTGAAGTGGTATTTGGATGAGTTGGTTTTTCTAAAGTACAATATTATATTCTACTTTTATGGAATATGATATTTTCTTTCTCAAGAAAACATTATTATTCAAAGTTCTGTAGTTATATGTGTCATTAGTGTTGCTGATATTGGTCGATATTAAAAATTATTGTTTTTGTTCAAAAACTAATTCTACTAATTTTGATCTATTTTTCAAGAAATTATGCAATTTCATATGAGGTTGTTGAATCCATCATTATCTTGATTGGAAATCAATGAATGAATCACGATGCTGTTTGTTGATCCATAATAGATCCAGATTTAGAATAATAAGGGATGATTATTTGTCCCGCAAGGCACTTTTCCAAGAGAAATATGGCATAATGTTCGTATTTGAGATAAATGATTGCTGGTGCTGCCTGGTTTATTATCGGGGTTGTTTCAGAGAGTGAACCGGAAGGTGTGCACTATATCTCACAAATAAATCACGGCGACTTGGAATAAATTGGATTTTTGCCCATTCTGGTGCTTTCTGCAATATGGCTTCCACTGGTCTCTTTTCTTCACTTCCCAGTTATGTACACTACAAATTTCAAGAATTGAGAACAAGAAACACGTTGATTTTCAACTTCACGTCTCATTAAATTTTAAATCTACGTTCAATATTAAATAAACAAATTTAATGAACAACAATATTTAAATAAACACAATATTACTTTCGAAATCGTTATGGGTTGGAAAAGAAATATGTTTGAAAAAAACATTACTTCCCGGACAATCTTTTACAAGAGGATATAGATATTGATAAATTCTTACATGAATGACAATTTATTTATTTTCCCTTCAATAAAATATCAATATTGCTAACTAAAGCTAGCATTACTAAACTAGCTAGCATAACAAAACTACTCTACAAAAAAGGGTGAGGCTTTAGAAAAAGGCTTAACTAAAAATCTACCAACAACATTATGCAATGCTCTGTATTCCAATCGCAAGGCAGTTTGAAAATTACTTCTTCATCACCTGAAATTGATAGTGGGCTATCATTTTGATTGGGAATGATAAATTGATGATAGAGCATTCTGTTTTAATTTTAATACTGCTCTCATCAAATAGGAAAATATAAAATGAACTGCGAACTACTTTCGTACTTGAAGCAACTAGGTACGGTAGGCTATTCATCATAAATTTAGTAGGTAAATTGGGTAATAAGGAGCAAGCAGGATTTCTAAAAATCCCACTCTTCAGAGTCTTCTGTTCTAGCGGTTTATGCAACCAAATCTAAATTTTTTCAGCATACATGAATCAGAAGCAATGGACAAAAACTAATGATCACCTAATTCAACAGCAAGTCTGAAAAATTACAAGCTCCAGTGGATATTTGAAGTACAATCTAGTTTAAAGAAAAGGAGTGAAACTACCTACAAGCTACCATTTTTTTGAATTCTTTCGTCATAAAAATGGCGTCTCTGAAGAATTGCCATCGACCAATGAGAATGAAGGGGCGTGGACTGCAACGATGCTAGTCGCTTGCGATTGGTCGGAAAGTTGAAGTACCGATAGTTTGATGTAGTACCATATTTGACCGCTAGATCGCAGTTGACTAAATGTCGTTCGAAATCCGGGTATTGTACTAGTTCTTTCAATTACAGAATTTCCTGTTTCAAATAGTATCAGCTATTCTTAACGGCTGTGTTATAATGCTGAGTAATAAAGTGATCGAAGAACATAAATCTGATGATCAGATTTTTATGCAGTCCTCAGGATCACCACTGTGATGAAGAGTTTGAGGCAAACAGTTGTCTTATCTATCCCTGATCGTGAAATCGAGGGATGAGCCCAGTACTTCCGTTTCCCAATCTCGTTTTTCAACCACCAGAATAAAACCACTTTTTTCGTCAACCCATCGCGTACACCTTCACAAGACAAGACTTATTTAGACAGTACATATGGTTGCTACTGAAGCAACACACACCGATTAGTCATTGCATCGGTGTGTGCTTCATAAGCAGCTATAATACTAAACGTGACCAATGTCGTCTTGTCTTGTTTGAGACTGTACAGCCTAAGCTTCAGTGTGAAACATGCTTCGGTGAACTCAAAACAAGACAAGACTATTACGTTTAGTCAGTGTGCATGTTGACCGTTGCCTCGGTGTGCTGCACCGACTCGTTCTTAATATCTTACTGTCATTTCCAGATCGCCTCATAAAAATTATCGCAAATTCATGTCAATCTCAAAAATTCATAGCATACGATAAAACGATCCAAGGAATCCCCAAATTGCTCAACAGGTCCCTACAGATAATCCCAGCACAATAACAGAACCAGTAACCATCTCAAGATGTACACGAATAATTTATTTCCAAGTAGCCTGTTTTGTAGCTTGGGAGCTATTTATTCATTCTTATACCTTCTTTAGTGAACGATAAAAGGTTGAATTGGAGATCATCGGGGGGAAACAGAAAGATGCTGGCTTACGGGGATGATAAAAAGAGGATAAGGGGAAGGAGGATGAGGAAGAGGAGGAAGAGTTGGAGATGGAAGAGGAGAAGAATGAGGAGAAAGAGGAGAAGGAGGATAAGGGGAAGGAGGAAGAGAAAGACTAGGAGGTGAAGGAGGATAAGAAAGAGTAGGAGGAGGAGGAAAAAGAGGAGGGGAAGGAGGAGGAGAAGAAGGAGGACAAAACGAAGAGGAGGAGGAGGAGGAGGAGGAGGAGGAGGAGGAGGAAGACAAGAAGGAGGAGGAGGATGAAAAGGGCGAGGAGGATAGGATGATGATAATGAAGAGGGTAGGGAGGATGAGGTGGAGAAGAAGAAGGAGGGTGATGGGGAGATGATAGTGGAGGAGGTGGAGGAGATGATACTGAATACTTCATGATGGCATCTCTGTTCCAGTTTAGTCTTGGGTCTTGGTCGGTCTGTTAAATTGAAAGTGGAAGTGATGGGAGAAGAGAAGAAGAAAATCAAGAACAACTTCAACCGCCAAGTTCTAGACGAATTATTAAATGAAGTTGCATGTTGATACAAAACGATTCAGACTATAATTTCTAGACACGGTTAGTTAAAGACAAGACAAGACGAGATGGCACGGCGAACACAGTAATTCATTAGCATGGTTATGGGATACAGCACGGCCCGATGCAATGACTAATTTGCGTGTGTTGCTTGGCTGCTCAACCACGTATCATGTGAAGTAAATTTCTGGTACTAATCTCTCGTCTTGACTTCCGTCTTGACTAACTGTACGCTTCCAGTGACGCTCAGCCCATGTAAGACGGTTGAGAGAAAATGGAAGAACAAAATCAAGTGAACCACACCCAGTGTGCTATGGTCATTATTGTCGATGCTGATAGCTGCTTAGTTTTGAATTCGATGAAGCCGTTGAGATCATGCTTTTGGAATAGAAATCATGAGAAAAGATAACTATGAAGATTCCAGAGGCCTGTTTCATGGAAATTTAGAGAACCTGTACTACATGAAAGGTAGATGCACTGGATTTATGAATATTAATCACTTAATGTTGTGTGCCAATCATTCAGTGTGTTATGCATGACCATCGTAATATTAAATGTTAGTTTGAATTTGTGTGGAGATATCAATAAAGACCTGACCCAGAGCTCCCTGCCTCAGTGGGAATGGGAGAACCGTGCATTACTGAAAGCACTGGATTCAAGGGACCTAATCACTTTAGAATGCTGCCCTGCATGTGCCGGGCACACCTAGGGGTGTTGTCCTCTTTTCCCAAAACTGCATGGTGCATCCTCCTTTTTCCTGAAAATTGAATTACACTGAATAATTTTTATAAACGACCACCGAATAAATAATACAGTATTAGAAATCAAAAGATGGATCATAATTGAGAGAAAATGGATGAAGAAAAACAAGTACAAGTCCAAGTTCAAGATGAATTGAATGAGGTTGAGATAAAGTCAGTTGAATGAGATTGGGAAAGGAAGTCGGGAAACCCTTTTATTGTTGAAAATTGGATTGTGCCAGTGTGTGTTGGTCTTGTTTGAGATTGGAGTGGACTAGTGTGTGGTGTTCGTCTCTTCGCATTTGGCAAGTGTCTAGTGCTGTTCTGCTACTTGTTTGGAGGGAAGACACTGAATGTCACTCCAGCTTTAGATCTGCTGAGAGCATCCCCCTCCCTCTTCTAATGGGGGCAGCCGCCGTTTCCTTCCATTAATCAAACTATCCGTTATCGGGCTGACACCTTAAGTTCGATCCTCAGAGTACTTGTTCTTCTCCTTTCTCCCTTGGTCTCTTTCCTTGTCTCTTCTTTTTCTTCCTCCTTCCTCTTCGCATCTTGGGTGTGGCAAAGTGCCCAGTGCTTGTTTTGCCACTCTGTTTGGGAGGAAGACACTGAATGTCACTCCAGCTTTAGAATTGTCGGCAGCTTGCCTCCCCTTCATCGGGGCAGCCACAGCCTCCCAATATTCAAACCATCGGTTACAATCTTAAGTCTTAATCTCAGTAGCACTTGTTCTTTTCTTTCCTTCTAAGCCCTCTCTTTCCGTCCTCTCTCTTCTCTCCCACCTTTCTTCATTCTTCGTTTTTTCTTTCCTCCTCCTCCCTCTTCTTCTCTCTTCCTGGCCTCTACCCTCATCTTTCTTCTCCTTCCTTCTTCCTTTCTTCTTCCTTCTCTTCTTCTTCTTCTTCTTCTTTCTTTCTTCTTCTTCTTCTTCTTCTTCCTTCTTCTTCTTCTTCTTCTTCTTCTCCTTCTTCTTCTTCCTTCTTCTTCCTCTCTTCTTCTTCTTCTTCTTCTTCTTCCTTCTTTCTTCTTCTTCTTCTTTCTTCTTTCTTCTTGTTCATCTCCTCTTTTTCCATCTTCTTGTTCTCCTCCTTTTCCTTTTTGTTCTTCTTCTTTATCTTCTTCTTCTCATTACCTCCTTTTTCTTTTCACTTACCTCACTTCTTCTACTCTCCTCTCACCTCCTCCTCCCTTTTTCTTCATGATTCATTTTTCTTCTTTTTCTCTCTCCTTTCTCCTAGGTTAAAATAAAGGCAGTCATTCTATTCTATTCTTTCATTTGACACTAAGAGCCCTCGCTATTATTATCCATCCATTTCTCATGAGATTCGCGCCTCTTTGGCGCGTTGTATTTGCGATAACCAATATCGATTCTCTGATGGAAGACGAGAAAATAATTCAACAACACCTAGAAGTGTTTTATTTGTGTTGTTGAGCTGAAAAAGAACTTCTTCAGGCGATTCTATGATTAATTGAATATTCAATGAATAGATGCACTACGGAACAATGCACTACGAATGCGTTCATAGAGGTGAAACAATAGAATAGATAGAATGACTTCTTTATTCTTCTAACGTGGCGAAGTTTGAACAATGATGTCCACTCTACCAATTAACCACGTCATGAATCACGGAATAATTTACAAAATAAAAGATTTTCAAACTGATTTGTTGCTACCAGAAATAAGTAGTTTTCTCTCCACTTCAGTTTTCATGAACACATGACGAAGAAGAGAAAGGAGAAGAAGAAGGAAGCTGAAGGAGATAGGAAAAAGATATCAGATCTAGGAGAAAAGAACTGGAGTATGTTGGGAATTGGAAAAGGGAAGGGTGAGCAAAGTAGGAGGTAGGGAGAATTAGGAGAAGGGGGATGAAGAAGCATGAGGAGGAGAAATAGGAAAAGAAAAGAAGAACAAGAGAATTGGTGAAAAATGAATTGTAGAGATTGAGATCAAAAAATAAACAAAATTTTGAATTGTCATAAATTTTATTAGTTTTTTTAGATGGAAATAGGAGGAAAGTTCAATTTTCATGGAAAATGAGAATGAAGAAGAATAGGTAATAGGAAGAACTTTGAGAAGAAGATAAGGAAAGGAGAAAGTGAAGAGGAAATTAAAGGAAATGGAGAGACGGAGAAGATTATTCTGTTCTATTATTTCCGCTTTGCATAAGAGGCGTGCAATTCTAATTGGGCACTCTGCTAGTAACAAGACTCCACGCAAGACTCCAACCCAGCTCCCATTGCAACTTTCCAACTTCAGCCAGCACCCTTCATCCTAATTAAGTTGGGATAACGATGACAAACATTTAAATTCGCGCTTCCCAGTGTGAAGTTTTCATTTCCTAGTGTCAGGATGAATATTCATGTAAATTTACTTGATTACGTTTTTGGTTGTATTTGTGGAAATCTCACAATGATAAATGCACACACTGCTTCCATTTTCCTTAAGTTTAATCTATCTGTTCTCATACCCTATTTCGGAATGAATCTTCAAGTGAATCTACTTGATCACATTTTGGGTTGTATTTTTGGTGAATGCACACACTGCGTTAATTTTTCTCAGGGTTAACATTCCCTAGTCTCAGGATAAGCCCCTATGTAAATTTACATTCAAATGTAAATGTTAATGTGATTATACGGTATCAAATTTCATAAAATTATTGTTATGATTAAGGCTTGATTAAATTTGGAAACATATTTGTAGGAGCTCTAGTCTCAGGATAAATTTCTATGTAAATATACATTTTAGTTTTAAAGTGTTTATATCAAATTTTGTCGCACCTTTGAGAAAATTATTGTAATCCATGAACAAGGCTGTACATCTCTTCAGGTATGATTATTCTCTTCTCTGTAATATTCTTGATTACATTTGGTGTCATATTTGTAGAAATCCTTACAATGGAATAACGCACGACTCCACCTTCTTGTTTGGTCTAATATTTCTGGTTACCAGGGTTTGTAATATACATTCTACTGAAAATCAATTCATATCCCTTATTGAATTCATGTGCGAGTTTATTGAATATTTGAATAAAAAATAATCATTTTTTCTCATGTATATTGAAAATCATGAATATAAAATCATGTTCTCTCATGATTTTGAATTTGTAATCAATTATTTCCATGAGTTTCTTCATGAAGTTTTATTCAAGTCTGCAATACATACAGAAGCGTGCACACACCATAAACAAGACAGATATTGCCAGAGGATGAGTGAACAGTGAAAGAAATCCTCGAACGAATAAATGAAAGATCGCTCTCTGTGTGAACTCAACGAATTGATTCCACCCAGTGTAAAGCAAAGGCCAGATAGGAGGAATAGAGGCGAGGGCGCGCCAGTAAAAGTAAATTACAATTTCAACTGTTCTCTCAAACAGAAAGGTATTCGATGCTGCCACAGTTGCTGTATATTGCGATTCTTTTGACGGCATCAGTTCAAGTTCGCTGCGTGATTTCCAGTCGTGGAATGTCTAACGGAAAAGGTGGGGGAATGAAAACGGCGGAAGAGAGGGAAGGAGAATGGAAGTAACAAAGAGGGAGGAAGAGGGAAAAAGAAGACACCTTAGTAGAAGGAAAATGATATGAGAAGGAAGGGGAGAGGAGGAGGAGGAGGAGAAGAGTAGGAGAAGGAGGAGAAGGAGGAGGAGGGAGGAGGAGGAGGAGGAGGAGAGGAAGGAGGAAGAAGAGGTGGTGGAGGAGGAGTAGGAGGAGGAAAATGTGTGAGAGTGAAGAGGGGGAGAGAATGAAAAATGAAGGAAATGATAAGAATAGGAAAACATGTGATAGAAAAGAAGAGATACATTGTGAAAAGTCAAAAAACTAAAAAAAGAAGTAGGAAATCTCATAAAATGAGAGAGGAAGAAGAAGAGGGCAAGGAAAAAGAATGAGAGGTTGTAAAGAAGGGTGTTAGAGAAAGAAAAGAGAACGAAGCAAATAGTAGAGATGAAAAACTGGTAGAAAAAAGGAAGCGAGAGGAAAAAGTATATTTTAAAGGGAAAAGATGCAGAAAAAAAGAATCAGAGGAAGATTTTTTGGAGAAATGAAATACGACAAGAGGAGGATAATTAGTGTGAGTATGTAAAAAGAATAAAAATTAGGAGAATGATACTATGTTAGGATTAGAAAAAAAGGGAATGAGTTGTAAAAACGAAGGTAATGAGAAGAAAGGCATGAAACGAGAAGAAGTAAGACAAAAAAATTAGAGAAGTAGTGCGGAAAAGAAGAAAAATAGAACAATAAAATAGGAGAAATATAAAGAAAAACAGGTGATGAAGTAAAAGCTTGACTAAAGCGGTGCAGGAGACAGTGGAAAGACAAACAGCCTGAATAAAAGGCAAAAGCTTGCCAGGTTTATTGGTTGTCTGAGTCGAAAGCTTTGAACCTCTAACATTAGAGATAGGATTGGAGGGTAGAAGGGGTAGGAGAAGAGGGAACGATGAGGAAAAGGTGGAATATCAATAGCCTAACCTCTTTCACCCTGACACCCACACAAATTCACGTTCACGCTTTGGCCTTCTCTTCTTCCCCTCTTCTCTTCCTCTTCTCTTCATCCCTACTCCAACCTTCTCCCAACTTCTCCTTCTCTCTTTTCTCCCCTTCTTTTCTTCTCTTCTTTTCTTCTTCTCCTTTCTTCTTTTTACTTCTTCTTCTTCTTCTTCTTCTTCCTTCTTCTTCTTCTTTTCTCTTATTCTTCTTCTTTCTCCTTCTTCTTCTTCTTCTTCCTTCTTCTTTCTTCTTCTTCTTCTTCTTCTTCTTCTTCTTCTTCTTCTTCTTCTTCTTCTTCTTCTTCTTCTTCTTCTTCTTCTTCTCCTTCTCCTTCTTCTTCTTCTCCTTCTTCTTCTTCTTCTTCTTCTTCTTCTTCTTCTTCTTCTTCTTCTTCTTCTTCTTCTTCTTCTTCTTCTTCTTTCTTTCTTCTTCTTCTTCTTCTTCTTCTTCTTCTTCTTCTTCTTCTTCTTCTTCTTCTTCTTCTTCTTCTTCTTCTTCTTCTTCTTCTTCTTCTTCTTCTTCTTCTTCTTTCTTTTTCTTCTTCTTCTTCTTCTTCTTCTTCTTCTTCTTCTTCTTCTTCTTCTTCTTCTTCTTCTTTCTTCTTCTTCTTCTTCTCTTCTTCTTCTTCTTCTTCTTCTTCTCCTCCTTCTTCTTTTTCCCCCTCTCTAACTTTCCCACCTCATCCTCCTCCCTCTTTTCATTTTTCTCTGGGAAAGTAGTAGGTAACCTTTTAGCCCAGCTCGTATTTCGTGGCTTTGAAAGTAAGAAGGCGTGCCCACAGAATGGATTGCTGGGTGAAATGCATGAGACCGCAGTTAGGTTATAGTGTAAGACCACGTTGGTGACTAGCATAAGTCAGCTTTGTTTTCTTCAGATTGATTCATAGTTTCACTTAAATTGCTTCGTTTTAACTGCTGATTGCCATGATTTACGCCTAAGTGACCTTAAAATGGACACAGCTGGCACACTAAATCCATACAAGGTTATTGGAGAGTCTAATTACCTTGAAATCTATATTATACCTCCGCATCGATCGTATGTGTGATATCACAAGGTATAGCAGGAAAAATTTAATTTGGCGAAAACCAGCTGATTAGGCGAACAGTATCACAATACTTAACCTACAAATGCTGAATCTCGCAGATTATTAAAAGGTCTTTTAAAAAGGTATTCTTTGAAAGGTCTTCTTCAAAAATGTCTTCCAAAGACTTTAAAAAGGTCTTTAAGACTTTTAAGTTTTTGGATTATTGTCTCAAAGCTGCCTTTTAAATCAGCTGGTTTTCGCCAAACTAAATTATTCCCGCTATTATTCTTGATATATTATATCAAGGCGTATTAGCATTACTGTTCGAAGTGTAGCTAGGGCAAAGGCTACACTTAGCATCGATATATATCTTGTATGTAACCAATCGTTTGTGATTAGTTAGAGTTGGGATTTGTGTTGACTTTAGAGTTAGGGTAAGGGAAAGTTAGGAAAGGGTTTGTTAGCTTTAAGTTCAGTTGCACCATACAGTATCAATTTTGATCCAGGTTCAGTGTAATGTCAGTCAAAGGAGCTCAATATTTAAAATATTGAATCAAGTATAATACATAAAATATCCAAATATTGAACACATGTATGAATACTCAAGATCAACACACAGATGAATAAATAAACGTCCTATGAAAAGACTAGTTTGAAGACTCGCATAGAAGTTTAGATGAGATCATTTACGTTCTTCATGTAGATTACAAAATAAATTACCTAGAATTCCTATATTATATGATAGAAGACAATAAAAGTTATGACACTATCAATTGATTGAACAAAGCGTAAGCGATAAAAATGATATCATATTTAATTATGTGGTTATAGAAATTCAATATAATAACGGAGTCATTATTCTCCTGTATCAAAATACAGATGACTGAAAAAAGAAAACAAAGAGATGAACAAAAGAACGAAAGCTGTTCTCGAGCCGAGTACCTGTATATAACATGCGCCTCTTCAAATGAGCTTGCCAATTCACCACACGTAGTATACACGGATCGCTGCAACTTTGATGCCGACTGGTGAGTATCTCTCAGCCTCCAACCATTAGAAAATCCGGAGAAAACTCTGGAGAAAGGAAATGCCCGGAAAAGTGTGGGAAAGTCTTCTCACGTAACAGAGTAGTCGTGCCGGGTCGAAACCAAACCCACCTCCCCACACAACAAGGTCACCTATCAGAAAACTAACACCGTGTTTCGTCTCGAATCAACAGAAAAGTTACTCATATTCAAAATGTTCCTTGTATTTGTTATATTTTCTTTTACAAAAGCTACTAAGGTTCTTCGAAACCTTTCACGTTTCAAATCAACAAAGAAAAGCTTCTTTAAGTAGAATTGTTTCATGCTATTATATTTGAAATATTTTCATTGACGTATTGTTGAACTTCCATTATGATCGAAAATAACTTGGTATCTGATGAAGTCAATAGAAATCTTATTTTATTGGTTCCGTAAAATGACGTCATTTTACGGCTGTTGACTGGATTTGTTCGTGAGTGAACTCTCTCTCTCAATAATGCTGTTCTCGAAATTCACATTTTTAATTGGATAATAAGTGATTGATATAAAAATAGCTGGCAATGAAAGTTGAAAGCTAGATGCTAGGTCATGCTCTAACGTTGAAAAAATCCATGCAAACTTATTAATAACTGATAATGCCCAACAATTTCATAGCATCTCGTTAAACTTCCGAAATGTTTGTAATCTGGAAGATAGCCAACTCGTGCCGACCCAGTTTAGCACGAAAATTTGCATTTTGACAAAGTAGGTCAATCGAGAAGCGAGAATAATTCTCGATAATTGGGAGAATAGTTCGGAAGTACCGATAACATCCTGAATAGTAGTGAAGATGTGAGGTTTGGAGTTTGATTTGATAATATTCCATTGTTATGTCTCATACTGATTGTATGTAGGCCTATGATCGAATCAAAATTTCCACCGCCACAATACCACAATACCTATTAATATAACAACGTGCTTACAGTAGTTTGCAGAACAAGTCTTTCTAGTTAAAGCTTTCAGCCATTCCTATTAGTTGAGCCCATCTCCAATTCTATTGGTGGATGTCGAACTGAATGAATATGTAGTAAAGCATCGACCAATCACAGACTAGTAATGGCGGCTGTTCTATACAGTAATGGCGGCTGTTCTATACCAATTGGTAGACGAAGAATAGCGCCATTTGTTTTTTAATGAGACAATTTGAATTTGAGCTGAGAGTCTATTCATATTCCATGTTATTCAATGTACTTATCCAGCATTTCTTTAATGTACTTCTCTTGTATTGTGAAACTTAGTAAACAAATTATATGGTTACTATCACCATGGACTAACCAACTCGATTATAGAAATTATGAATATTCATTTGATATGAATATAGAAGGAAATGGTAAACAGCAATTATTCAATTAATATTAAATCATGATTATCAGGAATATATAATAATTAATTAGGAATTTCTTCCTTTTAATGATTATTATAGAATGGCTGCTATTATGTAAAGAGTTCTAAAGATCACTGGTAAATATACTCTAATAAACACATAATCCATTGTTTTTCTTTCTATAATTCTGAGGTATTATAATACCGTAACATTATTATTTATTGTAAAAAAATTTGAGACTGTGTGATTGAAAATGACAATCTATACTAGTAATATTCAGTTCAAATTACCGGATTAAAATACAAATTTTGAATTAATTTGATGTTCATCTTCACGAATGATTCAACATGATATTATATCGTCCAAGGTAAATAATGTAACATTTATGATCATCATAATATTTTTATGAATGCACCATAATAACCACCGTGAATGAGTTTATGAGTTATAATCTACCTTGATCCAAGAGATAGATTAACTTAATAGAGTTAAATAGGAAAGGCTACCTCATTCTACCTGATACTTTTCATTGTATTGTAATATAATTACATTGCCTCCATCCAAACCACTAATATTGAAAATTACTGTATTTCCACGTTATTTGCTATTAAAAACTTCCCAACGAAGTGACACTAAGCGATATTGAATCAGTCAGTGCAGGTTTGCGATCATGTAGGCTACATTGATATACAACTGGATTTGACGTTGAAAAGATTGGAAATGCGATTTATTTGTTTGTCGTGCGTCAATGTCGAAACGGAACAGGAAAGTTGGACGTTTCCATCACGGCTCCCTTGTTCTTGCAGCGAGTCAATTTCATCCAAACATGTTTCAATCCTTTCTCTGTTTTTTACCCAATGTGACAAGTGCCAATTGAGAGGCGAGCCAGTGAAACATGTTTTCAGTGTAATCGACAGTCAGTGTAATCGACAGTCAGTGTAATCGACAGTCAGTGTAATCGACAGTCAGTGTAATCGACAGTCAGTTTAATCGACGGTTTTGTCTGAATCTGATATCCTAGAGTTGGAATTTACTACTATTAGTTTTGATAGGTTATCCTGGACCTATCGTTGCATACATTCTTCTTCTTTCTTCCTCCTGACAACCTATTTTATTCTGTCCATTAAAGCTCTCTAAATTTTCTATTTCCACGTTACGACTCGTTAGACACGCCTCGCCTAATACTTTCTCCTCATTGGTCAAAAATTATTCGAAACGTACTTCTGAAATATGCCGGTAGGTTGCGGTAGTTACTAGGTGATGTACAACGACTACTAAAATCCACTTCGAAGCTCCGCCTTCTCTCTTCTCATTGGTCAACGAGGTGTTTCTGATTTCTGCCGATAAATGGCCGACAAATCCACTAGCTGAGCCTGGTTTTTCTCTCCCAGATTATAATAATACTGGGTGATTCAAAAAGAATACCACAACTTTAAAAATTTGTATGGTATGGAAGAAACATCATAGAACCTTCTGTTATACATCTTAACAAATAGTATTTGAAATAGTTTTTCATCTACAAACAAGTTCATAGTGTTCCATTTCGACAATAGTCAAAACCTCCTCAAACATGTTCACGTTCCACACTATCTGTAGCATGTTGAAGTATGAACAGTTTGGATAGCTGCCTGTTATTTCGTGTTTCAAATCGTTAATGGATGGATATTGATGATTTGAAACAACAGCTTATCAAACTGTTACGCCTGATATGCTACAGTGAGAGTGGAAAGAGTTTGAGGAGGTTTTGGGTTGATATTGCTCGAAGAATATTGAAAATCTCTCTGAACTTCTTTAGATTATAATTACTCTTTGAAATTATGTATAACAGGAGGTTCTATTATATTTCTTTCGTTAAATACAAAGTTTTGAAGTTGTGGTATTCTTTTTGAATCACTCTGTAATATGATTTTTGAAATTGTATCAATAAATGAATAAATTTGAAAACCTTATTATTTTTCCAGATCAGGTTTGTAACGATGTATGATTTTTGTAATATTGTATCAATAAATAAATAAATCTAAAAACTTCATTATTTTTCCAGATCAGTATGGAACCAAGCAGCACGAAATCGCAGCCTAGCAGTCAACAAGAGCCGCCCGGAAAGAGTCCACTAACACGACAGTTCTCGCAACAGGAGCACCCCAAGGCGGAACAGCCTTCTGCCGCCCCCAAAGCCGCGCCGCCCCCCACCGCGCAGCAAGAGCGGCAGCGGGCCACGTTCAAGCAGCAGGGCAGCATAAGGCAGTTCCATCATGGCCATCCCCATCATAATATGGATGGTAAATAGACATTCCAAAAACTCATGCACTCATTCCAATCACTCACATTCCAATAACTCACGCATAGACATTCCAAAAGACCTTCTCATTACTCACGCACAAGCCAAATACGCATTTTGTATCAGCTATTAATAGATAAACCATCTACCAACCAGGTAACAACAAAACAGTGCGGCCTTAAGCTGCGTTTACACTATGTAACTTGTTTATAAAACGTTTTTTATGTATAGCACGATCCATTTTACTTGTCAGGAAATCAGCTGTTCTATAAACACATGACTTCGTCAAAATAATAATCATATACTTAAAAGTCTTAAGGACCTTTAAAGTCTTCAAAAGACCTTTTCAAAGAAGACCTTTTAAAGAATAACTTTTTAAAAGACCTTTTCAATAATCTGCGTGATTCAGCATTTGTAGGTTAAGTATTGTGATCATATGCTCGTCGATCATATGTTTTCTGACAAGTTAAGAGGATCCTGCTATAACAAGTTCCACAAAAATGTTACAAATAACGCCAGCCTACTGAAAGAATAGAGGTGGCCGAAATGCTAGGAATGTAGACGCTGGTTGAGTGAGGGTAATAAAGATAGGGCAGACGGGAGCGTGCGAGAGAGAGGGGGAGTAGCGTGTGAGAGAGACAGCTCCCCGCACACCTCATACCGTACCTCTATTCTCTTCGTAGCTCTACTGTACATGTAACTTGTTATAATATAACAAAATGTATAATTTTTATAAAACGAAAGTTACAGAAAACTTATGACATGTAACAAGTTTATTAAACAAGTTACATATTGTAAACGCAGCTTTAGCTGTCTAGCGCATCTATTCAATTTTAATTGGACATTATTTTATTGATGTGAACTTAGACCATGTATAGAATAGACACGGTCTTTCCCATCTTCACATAAGAAGTCTTTGAAGCAAACATCTCTACTGTTCTTGCCCCTAAAAGAGAGTGAGAGCGAGTGAACTGTGCGAGAGAGACAAGATTATATCAACTGTTGAGATACTTTAATGCACGACTACACTAAATTACAGGGCCGTCGCATGGTTTATTGGTGCCCGGGGTGAGATGTTGTCAGGCGCCCTTCCATGTGTAGCGCTACTGTTGGTGTAGCTTATAAAACGAAAGCAAAGAACGCTCGTATAGTTGTGACTTGTCGTCTTGCCCCACGCTCGTATAGCCCCGTCGGAGGAGACGTTAAGCCGTCGGTCCCGACTGCCTAAAAGTAGTCGTCATATCTCATCATCACCCCACTCATTACCCACGCTCAAGCCTAGAACTCATGTGGGCATCATCCTTAGAAAAAAAAACAGAAAAAAAATAGTTTCGACTATAATGATTTGCCCCTAATCAGCCAATTCATGTTTGCTTCAACATTTATAGCATAGGCCGTGTCTATTCTATGCATGGTCTAAGGATGTGAATCCCATAGATTTCATTTTCCATTTGCCATTTCATCAATTCATTACGTGACTCTCTCTCTATTTCGACAGCAGCCGAAGTGGAGGCGGCAGCAGGCGCAGCGGGCGGCGTTTTCCCGGAAGCGGGCAGCTGGCTGTGCTGCCTGCCGTGCGCCTGGCTGCGGGGCAACGCCAGCGTGCACAAGGCGTCGCTCAACATCGCCATCCTGCTGGTCATGTCGCTGTTGGTCGCTTCGCCCGTCCTCTTCCTCATCAGCAGTGCGCCCGGTGGCGATGTCATGAACAACTGTCATGCTTTGGTCAGTGCTTGCTTCAGTTTCTCTCTGAAAATTGTTATAGAAAGGTTCAAGTCTACTGCAGTAAGGCTCTATTGACCGTGGGCCGCACTGCAAATGGGTAGTTGGTGGATTGTGGATTGTTGACAGGGAGCTGACAAACATAACCTCTCTTCTAAGGGAGAGCAAGTAAAGCCCGGTCTAGACGCAACAATAAGTTTGTCAAACTTTTTGTTCAAACTTATCAGGATTATTTTAAATTGTCATAAAACAGCTGATTTAACGTTAGTAAACGAGCGTACATCAATCAGCTGTTTTCTGACTAGTTAAATGGATCCTGCTAGATAGCAGGATTATTTTAAATTGTTAGAAAACAGCTGATTGATGTAAGCTTATTTGCTAACGTTAAATCAGCTGTTTTATGACAAGTTAAGAGAATCCTGATAAGTTTGAACAAAAAGTTTGACAAACTTATCGTTGCGTCTAGACCTGGCTTAAGAGAAATAAGGGGAGTAGGATGTCGACCATTTTTATTGGACCTAATTTTGGCGCTGTATTTGAAAACATCTACATAACTTCTAACCAGCCTAAAAAAACACAAAATCCGACAAAAATGTTGTATTTTGCCGTGAATATTAACTATATTCTCTCAACGGTTTCGATTTATACCGCAAAAGATACCATAAACTTTCGAAACTCCATGAAAATTGAATTTAACATGATGGCTCTGAATTCAAATACACCGCCAAAATTACGTCCATAATAATGGCCGACATCGGTCCAGAGTGTATTCGGCCAATGAGATTGAGACACAGCCAATGAGATCGAGACACAGCCAATGAGATCGAGATACAGCATGGCCATCACTCTAGACAAAACTCAAGAAGGCCATGACACAGGCTTCTCCCTTTTTTAACATAGGGAAGATATGATACTTCCACTCCTTCAATGACAGCCCCCTGGTGGATTCTTGACACTTGACACGACTTATCAAGAAGGCCGTGATAATTCTATACATGTTCGATAATTATAGATTTTGTATGAGCTATAGATGAATCATCTACTATCCAGGTAACAGACTTGAATTCATTTTACGGTATTAATTGATGATGCCCATATCATGCACACTATATAACTTGTGCGTGAGTAAGTCAATGACTTGCAGGATGGTGAGGGGAAGAATGAGAGATGGAACGGGAATCGAACCCGTGACCGGTACGGCGATAGCACACTGAAGGTGAGACGCTCCAACCCACTAGGCTACGCCGGCTGGCTTCAATTAGGCTAGGCGTACACCGGTTAGTCAAGACAAGACAAGATTAGTCACGTTTAGTCACAGTAATTCACATAGTTGCTTATGAAGCAGCACACACCGATGCAATGACTAATCAGTGTGTGTTGCTTCATAAGCAAATATGACTAACATGTATGACAACTATGACATAAGTACTGTGACTAAACGTGACTAATCTTGTCTTGTCTTGTCTTGACTAACCGGTGTACGCCTAGCCTTAGATTGTCGTGAAACTGATCGTGAGATTAGTGCTAAGGTTTGAGATTTGAAATAAGATGCAGAATTGAGCTGTCTCGAAACATAATTACAATAATATATCAAACAATTGATTTTCGCATTCGTTTCAAGTACAATGATTCTCCTCTAACTTTTTCATAAAATGTCATTGTAAAGAAGACACTCCCAATCCACGTCACAGATCCTGCGGCTTGACAAACAATGGTGGTGCGTGATGGATTAATAGCTAATTAATCATTCATGAATAGCTTCGAACTCATATTGGGTAATAATTCATCAACAAATCTATACCACTCATCACTGTCATCCGAACAATACATTGGTCGCATTAATTACACTTGTCCAATTGTTTGAATTATTCACCGTGAATGAAATGGATTCGACCATTATTGATTTTGAATTCATAACAGAATATTGAGCTGGCTCAATCCATCACATCAGAACAATTACCAAGATTTCCATTGTTGAATGTCATTGTCATTACATTGCAGATGGAATAAGTGACAATATGAATACAATTTGGAGTGGTTCGTAGCCGAGGCGGCTAAGGCGTCAGACTGATTAAGTTATCAGCAGTCAGATAAAATCCATTGGGCCCTCGAGACTGGTTGACGGAAGGATTTTATGACAAATACGGCCACTCCGTCTTTCGAGGAGACGTTAATCGGTCCCGACTGCCTAAAAAGTAGTCGTCATATCTCATCATCACCCCACTCATTACCCACGCACAAGCCTAGAGCTCATGTGGGCATCATCCTCAGAAAAAAAAAGAAAAAAAAAATTATTATAATAATTGTTTAACAAGTACATTTTCTAAAGTAAAATTCATGGGGAAATTATCCAAACCATTCGAAATAAAAACAGGGGTCAGACAGGGAGATGGACTCTCTCCTCTTCTATTCAATGTAGTCCTTGATAAAGTTATGATAGAATGGGAGAAAGAATTGAAAATTATGGAATCCTGTCAGTCTGGGACCCAAAAAGTTGAAGTTGGAAATTCCATATCTGGCTTTTGCTGATGACTTGGCTATTATAGCCCAAACACAAGAACAGGCAACAAGACAAGTGGAAATTCTCAAAGAATCTGCTCAAAAAGTCTCCAGATTTCTTTTGAAAACGGTCCTCATAGCTAATAAAGTTGAACTTCAAAAATTGAATACTAAATATGGTGAAATAAACAGAGTTCCGCATTTCAAATATTTAGGAGAAATTATAGAACCTAATGGTGCTGAAAGATTCTCCCAGTTGGAAAGACTACAGAAAATTAGGAAAGCATTGGGACTTGTTCAACATGTTTACAATAAAAAATCTCTTTCCGTGTAACCAAAATTCGACACTATAACACAGTGATTAAGCCTGCAGCCCTATATGCCTGTGAGACTCTTTCTATGAGCCGAAAAATGGAGATGGACAACATTAAAAAAGAAGAAAGGAAAATTATCAGGAAAATTCTTGGTCCAAGACAAACAGAAAATGGATTTAGATTACAGAAGAACGAAGTTGTAGAAGGATTTTCCAACATAGAAAAAGATATGAAGAAACGGCGTTTAAAGTTTTACGGTCATATTCGCAGACTTCAGAACAAAGGCTGACCAACAGGGTGCTACGATATCTACTGTCACTGACCAATCCGGGACCCTGGGTAGAAAGTATTAAAAAGGATCTAACTTCACTCAACACAACTGAACAGGAGATATTAAACAGGGAGATATTCAGAAGAAAAGTGGATAAGTAGGAAATTCTCTCAGAGCTGCGCCCTAAACCGTACAGACCATTATGGAGTGAAGAAAGGAAGCAGCGGTTTTCGCAAAGAATGAAGGAATACTGGGCAAAGAAGAAAAAATGAATACCATTCACCATGAATCATAAATACTTAGCGTCTTCCTCTAGGGAGTTCTATCGCCAATAATAATAATAATTGTTTCAACCAAGACGGTAGGAAGAATCAGTGAAATTCATGCAATAATCAAGACATAAATATCAATATGAATACAGTGATAACAATTTTTTAGATAGGCCTTCAACAAGGATGGAAAAATGAATCAGTGAAGTACATGCAACAAAAGTAAGAAATTCTACTGGAGAAAAACACCAATTTTGTCTTCTAGTAGCGGACTTTGACCCGGGAATCTCGCGTATTCGTGTTGCTTACGTCACAAACTACCGTTACAGGAGGACAAACTCACGAATATTTGACGTCATAACCAAGAATTGCTCAGATTTCTTCAAAAAAAAACCGTTATAATTGAGAAATACACAAATTTTGTCTTCTAGTAGTGGACTTTGACCCGGGATTTTCGTGTATTCGTGTTGCATACGTCACAAACTACCGTTACAGGACGAGAAACTCATGAGTATTTGACGTCATAACCGAGAATTGCGCCGATTTCTTCAAAAAGTACCGTTATAATGTTATAATTGAGAAAAACATCAATTTTGTCGTCGAGTAGTGGACTTTGACCCGGGATTCTCGCGTATTCGTGTTGCTTACGTCGCAAACTACCGTTACAAGAGGAGAAACTCAACAATATTTGACGTCATAACCGAGAAATACGACTATCTCTTCAAAAAGTACCGTTATAATTGAGAAAAACACCAATTTTGTCGTCCAGTAGTGGACTTTGACCCGGGATTCTTGCGTATTCGTGTTGCTTACGTCACAGACTACCGTTACAAGAGGAGAAACTCACGAATATTTGACGTCATAACCGAGAATTCCACGGATTTCTTCAAAAAGTACCGTTATAATTGAGAAAAACACCAATTTCGTCTTCTAGTAGTGGACTTTGACCCGGGATTCTCGCGTATTCGTGTTGCTTACGTCACAAACTACCGTTACAAGAGGAGAAACTCAACAATATTTGACGTCATAACCGAGAAATACGCCGATTTCTTCAAAAAGTACCGTTATAATTGAGAAAAACACCAATTTTGTTGTCTAGTAGTGGACTTTGACCCGGGATTCTCGCGTATTCGTGTTGCTTACGTCACAAACTACCGTTACAAGAGGAGAAACTCACCAATATTTGACGTCATAACCGAGAAATGCGTGGATTTCATCAATAAGTACCGTTATAATAGAGAAAACACCAATTTTGTCTTCGAGTAGTGGACTTTGACCCGGGATTCTCGCGTATTCGTGTTGCTTACGTCACAAACTAACGTTACAAGAGGAAAAACTCATGAATATTTGACGTCATAACCGAGAAATACGCCGATTTCTTCAAAAAGTACCGTTATAATTGAGAAAAACACCAATTTTGTCGTCGAGTAGTGGACTTTGACCTGGGATTCTCGCGTATTCGTGTTGCTTACGTCACAAACTACCGTTACAAGAAACTCAACAATATTTGACATCATAACCGAGAAATACGCCGATTTCTTCAAAAAGTACCGTTATAATTGAGAAAAACACCAATTTTGTCTTCTAGTAGTGGACTTTGACCCGGGATTCTCGCGTATTCGTGTTGCTTACGTCACAAACTACCGTTACAAGAGGAGAAACTCACGAATATTTGACGTCATAACCGAGAATTGCGCCGATTTCTTCAAAAAGTACCGTTATAATTGAGAAAAACACCAATTTTGTCTTCTAGTAGTGGACTTTGACCAGGGATTCTCGCGTATTCGTGTTGCTTACGTCACAAACTACCGTTACAGACGGAGAAACTCTAGTAAATTTGACGTCATAACCGAGAAATGAGCGTATTTCTTCAAAAAGTACCGTTATAATTGAGAAAAACACCAATTTTGTCTTCTAGTAGTGGACTTTGACCCGGGATTCTCGCGTATTCGTGTTGCTTACGTCACAAACTACCGTTACAGGAGGAGAAACTCACGAATATTTGACGTCATAACCGAGAATTGCGCGGATTTCTTCAAAAAGTACCGTTATAATTGAGAAAAACACCAATTTTGTCTGGACTTTGACCAGTTGTTGCTTACGTCACAAACTACCGTTACAGACAGAAACGAGAATCGGATATTCAAGTATTGGATTTTTACAGTTATGGACCGCAGTTCCGTAGCTTCACTTGTCACATTTTAAACGGTATTTTATTTTTTCATGGAGTTCTACAACATGAACAATAATTTTACAAAAAGTTAAAAGTATTAATGAACAAAATTAAACGTAAAACTTTGTGTACTTGTTGGGTGAAAATAAGAATCACTATTGATAAGAGTCATGACAGAGCTTTATAAGTGACCTTAAAAGTTGATTATATTCGCACCGCTATTGGCTAAGTGATCTCTCTTTTTCTCGTCATCTTTCTCTCAAAATTCTCAACTTTTTCAACTTGAGAGAAGGGCCACGTCTTCTCCAAACCGCTGTGGGATATATTTTTATCCTACTTGCTATGCAAATGGCCGGGTGACATTATGTAAATTGAGATTGAAATGGTCGACCCAGGGTGCAAACTGCAATAGGATGAGAGGGGGGAGGTTGATGATGAGAGTTCGCGATTAGTGTCATCAACATTTTCAGAGCAATTGAAAAGGTTTATGCCGTTCAAAAAGGTGTTTCACAAGCTATTCTTTATCTTCCATAGTAAAAATATGGGAGAAGCACATTCTTTACGTTACACATTCTTAAAATACTCTGTAGAAGCACACACATTACATCTGAAATAAAAAGAATTGAAACTACCCACCTAAAACTGTAGGAAAATCTCTGATTGGCCGAGCTTTTGCGCTAGAAAATGGCGGACAGAAGCAGCTAAGAAATCGTGGAAGCTTCTCATTGGCTGTTTATACTAGAGCCACTCACTTACGGGAGGAGTTTACTAATAAGACAATAATAGAAGACGGAAACAAAGATAAAGGACTCTTATCTATGTCTCTAGTATCATAACTCATACGATTATCAAATGCTGGGATGAAACAATATCTATTAAATATTGATTACAGAGTCATGTAATCGGAATATTATATCACAAGGATGAAAACGTTACGCGCTATTGAAATCATGGCAATTTGATTGAACTAGAGAATATAAATATTATAAAATCAATTTCCAATTGTGCATTTCTGTGGAATTGGAGAGAAGTGAAGCAATCAACTATTTGTAATGGGGCATTTTGTCATAATTTCCAGATCTGCATTTTACATTGATAAAAACGTAGGCCTACAGATAACTTGTAAAACATACAAGAGAGCTGATAGTATAGGCTAGACATGAAAAATTACGAAGATTTTTCTGTTGTCAAGAAAGACGATGCGTTCAGTAAACCCATAAATTCAGTTCTGTCTGAATCTCAATGAAGGATCTCCCCTTCACCAGAAAAAGCAATTCACAATATATGGTCGCAAATTTTTCCGTAGCGGGCATTGAGAAGTCCAATAACTCACAAGAATGTCACAGGTAATCTTCCCTCACAAAAAACCGGCAGACAAAGTGAGAAATTCACCTGATGTCATTCTGTACTTTCATCACAGAGAATGGCATACATCAATGTTTTTTGTTTCTCTTCTTCTAGTTTTTTTTTCTAGTTGAGAATACTCTGTATTTGACAGATTGAGTTAGTGTGCGAACGGTATTTGCTGGGATTATACGGTATTGGATAACAAACTTCAAACATGTTGTTTTTGTCTTAACTTAGTTTTTCACTGACGTCAAACATTTCTAGTGGAGATTCAAGATTCCTTGCTCTTTGGATGATATTATTTGTCCTATTGTTTCTAGCATGCAGTATTCACTCAGCATTTGACAGATGAAGTTACTTCAAAGACTGTATTTTTGCTAGGTAGCCTACATACTGGTATTTGTCAACTACATCAAACATATTGTTTGTTGTTCTTGAACTTATTCCCCCACATATCGTTTTGTGTTCTGTAGTTTCTAGGCTACTTGTTTCAAACTTCACTGTATTTATCAACAAACACATATTAGTCCTTGTTTTTCAACTCTTTTCTCTCATCAAACATGTCCTTCCTTGTTCTGACATGAAATTATTTGTCTACTTGTTTCAAACATCATTGTTAGCATATTTCAAACATATTCCGTAGTTGGTCTGAAAGTGATGTGCTATAACAAACCACACAATGTTTGAAGCCGAAATTAATTAAAGTTGCAAACTATGTGATGTGGGCGCAACTTTGGATGTCAACTTTCCCATGGTTGTTTCATATCCACAACTGCTGCAGCTCTATTGTTATTTTGTGGCGAAACTCACCAACCTCCCCCCGTCTCTCCGACCATGTTCACACATGCTCTGCCTTTGTTCACCCTCGCAGCTGATTTATGTTTTTATGTGCTGTCCACTCTCGTTTTTATCACTCTTCTGGGTACAACAGGTATTGTTCTCGCTTATGATCCTCCTGACAATGTTACCAGTAGCCATGAAACGATATTCATGTTTTCAGATGTTTTATGGCCTCTGCAGTTGATGGTGTGTCACTTTATCAAACACTTTTATCAGTTGATCATTATCGTTTCAATCAATCGTCGGCCATCCAATTGGTTGTTGATTAAAAACAGACAAAAATGAACATTTTCCTTCAGGGAAATCAAGAACAAAGAATGAAATCAATAAAAAGATGGCTTGAATAAGTGAAGCTGGTTTTTGCTACGCTATGATCATGAGTTATTGTCATTATCCCTGCTTGCAAACAAATTGTAGCAAGTAGTATCTTGTTTTGGATTATCGTATAAATGAGAATGGATTATTTTCTTCTATTATTTATATCTATATAATATTTCAGATGACTATAATTTATAATTTATATGAATTTTAATGTTTTTCTTTTCCAAAGTACAGAATTATTTTATTCGCTTATCATTACAGCTTTTCACAATTTTTAAAGTGTATGAGACTTTCTATTTTATTTATTTATCCATTTATTTATTCATTTATTAGAGAGGGAATGTGATTATTTGACTCTATTCACTATACATACAGTATTATTAATATGGCAGCAACATAGTGGATAAACTATTACACACTTTAAAAGTTGTAAAAACCTGTAATGAGGTTCATTGTCAGTGGAGGTTTCTTAGCCAATTGAACGCTTTATATTTGCAAAACAGAAAAAATCAACAAGATCATGAAAAACGAGTCAAAGGAGCCTGAAGTATATAAAGAAAATTAACAAGTCGTAGGTAGCTTGCAATCGTTATTACTGAATGGTCAAATAATCGGTTAGTGAATACGTTTTCAAATTTGTTGGTATATATGAGCAAAAAGAAGCCTGTCAAGGTATTGGTGGAGCTTGGGGAGAGGGGAGGAGGGAGCCAATGTACTTCACACACTCAACAACCAGGTCATATTCGACGACGAAAATCCTCTTTCCCCTTCAACCCCCTCCCACCGCTTTCTCTTGCATCTACTCCCTTCCCCCCCCCCTTAGCGCCAACTTGTGACAGTTTAAGTTCAGGTTGCTGCTATCAGAGTGCTCCCCTCTCCCTTCGTCCTTATGATGTCACTGGTGACGTAATATTATGATAAATTGCTCTGGCGTCTTCCGCTTTTGCTTTTTCCCTTATAATGTTATATTGGACGTCTTTCAGGATTTGTGGTGGATGGTGATAGGGTGTGGGGAAGAGGGAGAGAGAGTGGGGTCTCAATCATCGCCGTAGCTGCCGGTAGTTGACAGGAACATGATGACGGAAGAAGTAGAAAAAGAAGGAGAAGAGGAGAAGGTGAAGGAAGAGGAGAAGGAGGAGGAGAAGAAGAGGAGAAGGAGGAGGAGAAGAAGGAGGAGAAGAAGAAGAAGAAGAAGAAGAAGAAGAAGAAGAAGAAGAAGAAGAAGAAGAAGAAGAAGAAGAAGAAGAAGGAGAAGAAGAAGATGCAGAAGAAGAAAAAGAATAAGAAGAAGAAGAAGAAAAAAAGAAGTGAATAACAATCAGTAAATAACTGGTTGTTATTAAATTTGAAGCAATCTCCTGATTAAATTTCCACACAACAAAGCTTCAATGTGTACAGAACTAAGAATAGATCGGGAAAGTCTCTTGAAAGACAAAAATATCGAAATGGCGAACCATTCGCCAACATTATATAGCCTTTCAATCGATTGAATAGCCTTTCAATCGATTCGCTAGCATTCATATGGTCTGCAAACAATAAATTTGAATCTGTTTTCTACTATTCAATCCCATTCAAAATGCCCTGATTCAAATGCCCGCTCAATACAGTCCCTATTCCAAAAACATCAATAATGGCTTAGTTGTCACCAAAGTAAGGCATTTTCATCCTTTCGAATTGCTGTGTACCACAGATTCTCATGTTTGACGTGAAATGTTTTTCATGAAAATAAATGCAAGTGATACAGATTTCATGTTGAACTTCAATTAAACATTGGAAAGCATGAGCATTTATCGTCTTGTGAATTGTTGCTTTAAAGCCTAAAAAGTTACTTTGGTATTATAGGGGTTCTAACTTATGTTTATTCTATAATTTCATCAACCTACTTCAATCTGTATTTTTGCCATAGAAATAAAGGCACGGGATATAAGTCTACCGAATCTACAAATTACAAATCTACCAAGTCCACAAAATCATTTCTAATGTAAATTCTATGAACAGAGACTGATGTAATCAATTGTAATTAAACCTTTTGAACAATCCAAATCGATTGACTGTGATAGTATTCCAATAATCACTTGATAATTATAATCATAATTACACTGGAAGCCATCTTCAAAGGTATTCACCGTATTCTCATCAACCAATAGAATCATTTCACTAATTGGCACATCTTCAACTGTAGCCGACAACAATAGCTTTTGGGCGGGAAGTTCTACTAATGATAGTAATTAGAGGGATCTTGAATATTCTGAAATGTAATTTATTAAGGGACTTCCCGAATTCTATCATAACGAAACGCAAAATATTCCTCCCAGGCATTCAGTTGAAATCTAATCAATTACGTTATTGTCTCTGATAATCTCAAAGTTGTGATTGGCTTCGTCGTGAGATTTTTAATGAGAAAATGAGGAATGTTCGTATAATTGATTGAGAAATACGACTCCCTTTTCCAATTAATTAGGACGGAATGTTCTTGTGGCAATGCTATTTCAAAAAGAGCTTGAAAAGTGCTTCTGTTTTCCTCTACTCGAAGACTTATTAGAATTTTCACTTTATCATCATCACCCTGTTAAAATAAGAAGTCGATCTTCTTTCTTTACACGTTCTCCCTTTACTTATAACTTTACGCTTATTCCCTTCTCGGTTTTCAGGCTCTCCTTTTCCTCCTTCGTCTGTTCTATCATATTTTATAACTTGTACCTATGATGATTCTCAAGTATGATAGTGAAAATACTCAAATTGAGGACTTCTCAATCCAGTAAAGAATTCCTAGTAAGGAATTCATCGAATTCCCTTACTAGCTATTATTCTGTTGTCAATATTCGCAGTAGCGGAAGTCTTCAGAGTATTATATAGCATGATTAATTAGGAATCTCGTTCAATTGATTATTACTTCTTGAAACGTTATCAAGAGAACAAGTTTGCAATGGCCAATAAAATAGTAAATTGAAATACCTTTACAGCTATACTTATATACTTATCAGTCTAACTAGGCTCTACTATGGAAAAACAAAAGGAAACTCAATGGTAGACCAAACTCAGACTACTAATCAAAACATTCTATAATTTTTTTTTTATCCTATTTCTTCCAATTCTATAGCCTACCATATTATATTTGCATTCAATTCTATCTTTTTTTTTTCATGCAATATCATTTAAATTGGATAGAATTTTTGGATGATTTTAGAAGTAGCCTAGAACTAGGAAAAGCAAATTGACATTGACACGAAATTTTCATAACTACAGGAACTAACGTAACCAGGCCACTATTTACGTATGAAGTCGGTTATTTGTGTAAATATGATCATAACTTAATTACTACTGTTCTTCAAATACGGTAGTGTATTTTAGTTGGATAGTTTTGAAATCAAGTTAAGCATTGGGTGGTGATGGATAAGGGGAAGAGGGTTCAGGGGGGTTTGTAACTAACAGGCTTTGCGCGACTCAAACGGGTGAGAAAATCCTTTTAGCGTGTGATGTTGCTGTTTACAAAGGCAGCTGCCATAACACGACTCCCACTACCACACAATAGACAGCACTTAAATGCATCACGACATTGTTTGGAGATGAGATACGCTGTAGCTTTTTAGTACGATAATCACATTCTAAATCATAGAGTGTCCAGGAATTCCTTCTTGATTTATCATGTGAAATGTGAATTCTTATTATTTCCTGATTGAAAGTAGAATTATTTATATGAAATTCTCATGTGTTAAAAGAAGAATTAATAATACGATATTCTCAAGTTTCAAAAGAAGAATTATTTTCATGATGTTTTAAGGGCATTTAATACCATTGAATGAATTTATACGAACGAAGTGATTTTTGCAATGCTAGGATGAAGAGGGGTCAGAACGAGTTTTCTCTTTCAGAAGCTATTTTCCAACCTTTGAACTTGATAATGGTGCCAAAGATCTGTTAAATTATTGAATAAACTTGAAAACAATGTTTTCTAAATGTGTGATAAGTCGATGAATATAGAGCAAATTTTACTCATTCTAACCTTCAATTGAAAAATATTTGATAAGTGGTAATAAAATTTGAAGGTACGTCAACAATTTTAACGTTGTTTACCTTCAATTTAAGACCATCGACACATTCCTAGCTACAAAACTTGCTAACGAACGAGTAAACTCTTGAGTGCCTGCTTTTCATGCTTTGCTTTTTCCAATGGTATTAAGGCCTTTAGACGTATTTTAGACGATCAAATGTTTTATCTAACATTTGAAATAATCTCCTATTAAACAATTAACTTGTAAAGTACCCTCACAATAGACATGTAATGTAAAGCGTTGGATACAGCGTTATACTGTATGGATACAGTATAGATGGAGAAGCAGTTTGGGCTGATTACTCGAGAAACCAATATTGGATTTATACGCCGTTAGATTACGTCATTTTAGAAAGTAAAACAAGGATTTGGTTGTATTGGCTTCGTTATTCTAACTGCGATTAAATTATCTTGAACCGGCCCTATATCTTCCAGCTTAAATATCATTGGGAAAATCTGGACTCATGAACGTGGTTTATTCACATAATAGGGCCAGTTTCACAAAAGTTATTTGGAGTTGCTCTTCAATTACCCATTTCATAATAACATTAATATTTTAATTAAAAATTGAGCTCAACAATTCCTTGTACAGCTGCGACATAATGTTTTAATAATAATAAATATTGGTAGTGGATGATTGTGCTAATTAATAATAACGAAAAAATTTGAAAGATAGATCATATTTCTAGATCATAAGATTAAACACAATATTTTCCGTTTAATTATTTTGCATTTTATCAATGATGTTTGAAATCAATGATTCGATAAATAAATGAATTTATTTTTGATTGATGATTTGAAATCATAGGTCTATCAGTAATTGAAATTATGCTTATTCTAAGGCTAGGCGTACACCGGTTAGTCAAGACAAGACAAGACGAGATTAGTCACGTTTAGTCACAGTACTTCACATAGTTGCTTATGAAGCAACACACACCGATTAGTCATTGCATCAGTGTGTGCTGCTTCATAAGCAACTATGTGGATTACTGTGACTAAACGTGACTAATCTTGTCTTGTCTTCACTAACCGGTGTACGCCTAGCCTAATACTGTAACTGTACGTGTACCCTGATTGCAGAATCAAGTGAATAGCCTACACTTTAAAGCCTGATTAACGAACTTTCACACATAATGCTGTTAATACACTTTAGATCAGTTTACTCAATGGAGAAGCGAGCGAGCGGTGTTTCAACTATATAGCCGTGTTTGATTTGAGGATTGTGCGAGGGTAGGATACGGTGAGGGGCAGTGTTGGGGGGGAGGGGGGCAGGATGGCTCCATTAATTTCAACTCAGCAACCAGCAGCAGCTGCTATTGACACAGAGAGAGAGCTGCGAGGAAACATGTGACCACAGAGCATAAAACAATAGAGGGCTCACGTGATTGGTGGACTGTACACACATACTGGCAGCAGCTTTCAACTTTGTGCTAGGCCTATCTATCACAAAGATTAACGCATTTTTGTGCGTGATAGAGTTCTTGCTCTGAAACACATTGAACTGTATAATGGAGTTCAACTTGATTCGGTTTTTGAATCACGCAGATCACTTCAGTTCCCAAATAACAATGGAATGATACAGATTTGAAATTAATTTTTTGAGACCTTTAGAATTGGTTCACAAATTTGAAAGAGTGAATTTATTCTTTGTGTGAGTGTAACGCCCATGAGCTCTAGGCTTGTGCGTGGGTAATGGGAGAGTGATGATGAGAGATGAGGACTACTTTTTAGGCAGCCGGGACCAACGGCTTAATGTCTTCAGTCTCCTCCGAAAAATTTCTTCATTAAATACATCAATTTTATTGAATAATTGAATGAGGAGAATGAGAATTTATTGATTAATGAATTGAGGTAAATGAGAATACAAAATGGATGATAGGGAATAAAATAAAGAATAGGCCATATTGTTACATAATTATCTAAAAATTACAACGTATAAAGTATCACAGAAATTACATTACATGCAATCTACCTCTTTCAAAATTCACACAAAACAAGAGAAAATTCTTGTTACAGTTCTATTTACAATCATGTTCCTCTTGCTACACTTCTTCTCCTTCTACTACTTTTATTTTTCCTTCTCCTCCTTTTTTTCTCCCTTTCCTTCTCCCTTTCCTTCTCACTATATCCTTCCTCCTTAACCTTTTCCTTCTCCTTCTTCTCCTCCTTCTCCTCCTCCTTCGAGTCTCCTTCTCCTCCTTCTTCTCCTCCTCATCTCCTTCTTCAACCTCCTTTTCCTCCTCCTTCTCCTCCTTCTCACCTTCTCCTCCTCCTCCTCCTCCTCCTTTTCCTCCTCCTTCTTCACCATCTTTCCTCCTCTTCCTCTTCCTTCTCTTCTTCCTCCTTCTCCTCCTCCTTCTCCTCCCTCCTATCTCCTCCTCCTTCTCCTCCTCCTCCTCTCCTCCTCCTTCTCCTCCTCTTTCTCCTCCTCCTTCTCTCCTCCTTTTCCACCATCTATTTCCTTCTCCTCCTTGTCCTCCTCCTCCTTTTCTCCTTCTCCTCTTCCACCTCTTCCTGCCTTCCTCTTTCCTCCCCTTCCTCCTACCACTCCCCGTCTTACAACTCCTTCTTCTCCTTCCCACGTTATTGCCTTCTTCCTCCGTCCGTATCCATGTCATAGCAAAATGTCAGCCGAATATTGCTTCTCCATATCCACTCGTCTGTCTAGTGCGTTCCTTCAAACATTAATCATAGAGAAAGTGGCAGCTGATATTGAGATGTACGCTTGGCAACGTCCCCAGCGTATCAGATGAGTGCGCAATTCGGAGCGTTTAGTTTCATATCGAATGGGTTACTGCTTCAATGTGGTGGGATGGCTGGATCCCATCTGCGGGATAAGTGGGATCATTCATCAAGATATTGAGCCCACTCCAATCCTACTCTCCACATATCTCTTAGGACCCACTGTCACATTGCATTTAGGCATGCAAACACGAACGGGTTGAAATCCAGAAGGAATACTATGGAAATCAGGTACCTCTTCTATGTAACTTTAAATCATTTCGAACAGAAGAATCATCAATAAAATTTACTCACATTAAATTCTTCTAAAACTGTGTGTCTAAGACAAATTTTCCATCCAATTCCTTTCAATAACATAACCTTGATAAACGAGGCAGCAGTAAGGTGCAATTACGCCTGTTGCTATCCACCATACCTCTACACATTGCCAAGTTCTTCAAATCTCACTTCACAACGTGTTATTTCAACTCCTTGTTCAGGTATATCAGTTTTCCAAGTACTGTTTGCCTGGTAGGAGCAACAAGCTCCTGTCTCTTGATTAAATAGATTCTCCACTTCCATGATGCAATGTTGAAGCTGAACACGAGTCTTGAATTACCTGAGAATCTTAATTAACTAACTACTCATATTTGATCGAGTTTCGTTTGGTTGTAAGCAATGGAAATGCGTTGTTTTCCCGTCTCTACAACATTCTGCTCCTTCCTGTTTTCCTTCACTTTATCACTCTTTTTCTCTCTCTTTCTTCTCATATTTGATCAAGACTCGTTTGATTGTTTGCAATGCAATCACTTTGTTTTTCGTCTCTATTACAATGCTTCAATGCTTTTTTCTTTTCACTTCATCACTCTTTTTCTCTCTCTTTCATCCATTCTCTTTCTCTCTCTTCTACTATCTCTTTCCTCCATTCTCTACTTAACTAATATTGGAGTGAATCCAAGCTTAGTTCAAGTGCAGATAAGCTTTCCAAGTTTAGAGTTGAATTGGTCTTATTCGCTCACTTTTCAAACAACTTCAACCAGTACTTACATTCAACAGAATAGTTAACGCCCAGAGCTCAATATTTAGAGCTTTTTTCATTTGAAATGATTGCTTTAGAGGTTAGACAGAGTATTTTTATGAAAGATTTGAGGAAATATCTATGTTTCATTATGGCTTTGCTCAAATTTTGTATTTTTTGAGCAGTGTACTCATTGAGAACGCCAAAAACTTGACGGGAGCTTGTAAAGTTTTCGTGGATATTTTCCTCTTCAAATCTAGGAACCAAATCTAAAACTTATTTTGCAAAGTGGTTTTGAAAAAGCTTATATCATAATTTGATTGACTTTAAAACTAATTAATAATGCTTCAATTGAAACTCCTAAAATCTTTAATCATGTTCTTTCTAACACATATTAGAATTTTATGAATCCGAGAGGCTCTGAATTTAACAAAATATTGAACAAGAATTAGTGATTCACCCAGTTACTACTGTCATCTTCCTAGCAATGGACACCACCCAGTACCTACTGCTCCCTAGCGGCAGCGTTATGAAGTACATTGTTGACTATCAGGAGAAAAGTAGGCGGAGCTTGGAGGTGTGTCTAAAAAGCAGTTGTACATCACCCAGTAACTGCCACCATCTACCGGCAGAATTCCGAACTACAACAGTTTTGCATTGCTGACCAATCAGAAGAGAGTGGTCAGAGCTTGGAGGTGTGTCTGCAGGCGTGGTCTCAATTCAGATCTTGTTCTTATTGGTCCATCATATTATTCTCCGCTCTGTTACATTATTGCATTTTTCAATCGTATTTTATCGCTCTAAATTGGAATGAATGATTGAATCTTTCATACATCTTGAAACATTTTGTTGTCTTTTTCTCTCGAATCAATCAATTTTTTTTCTTTGCTTATTGTTTTTTTCGAGATCATTTATTTCATTTTTCGAGATTCTTTATTTTTCTCCACATCATCTAATAATTTTAGCCTTTTCTCTTTCAAACTACAGTTTGTGTTACAAGAAATCAACATTTCAATACTGTATAATTTTATATTTTGAAGATTTCTCTCATGAATACGAATAAAGAATATGGAACAAAACACATAGACATAACAAGTTGGATGTCTTTTTCGTATTTTCCCTGGCAATGTAGTAACAGTTCAATGTTTTCTAGATCAGAAATTTCATCTAAAACAGTGAACTACTCGTATGTGCAGTTCAAGCAAGGACTCTTCATTCATTACGATGGATGGTCTCTAAATGTCACACATCATTAATTCACATAATATTTATCTGTCATAAATTCTTGACCATTATAATATCCACAGCCCTTGGAGATCAGTCGGGTATTCTCCAAAGTTCAAATCCCATGGATAACATTATTCATACTTGTCGTAAATTACTGATCCTCATAACACCCTCTGCTCTTGGAAATCACATTTCATGATTCATATTCGTCATAAATTCCTAACCATCGTAATATCCTCAGCTACAACATCAAGATTGTAAGCAAACATTCATTGCATATTCACCTGAAAGGAATTCCTCAACATTCCTTTAATCTTCCGCTAAGCGGTTAGGAATTTAGGCAGCTCAGGCTGTACATTATCATGAATCCACCTTCACATTTACATGAAAATTCCATGCATGCTGCAACTTGAAACAGTGTTAGGTCGGTAATTTGATCGGGGCTTGTGTCGAATATTCCGGTTCTCTATTGTTTGTTGTCTGAGAATTTAGAGTATGTTAACTGTAATTTATTATTCTGTTGTTATCTGAATTGTTTTGTTAATCATTGATTTAGTACATAGGGTATGATCACGGTCTAATAAAGACTGTATTTATTTGAATACTAATAATTCTGTTAAATTTCTAATAATACTGTATTTATTCGACTGTGGTATAGTTCAGAGAGCTAATCTATCACATAGGCTGTTACAAAATTCTAACACATATACCATTTAATTGGATGCATCTGCTTTTCTGCTGATTGCACGAAAGTCGAATACATTTGACCGCCGAAGAATGACGTCATTTGAAGAAGCTCGATATGGATTTTATTGCATTGGATCCGACAAATGATTTGACATCGGTTTAATTCTATCGTATTTCGTACCGAAGTGTAGCTCCAACTAGTATCATTGATATAGCAGGATCCTTTTAACTTGTCAGAAAACATATGTTTCAACGAGCAATATCACAATACTCAACCTACAAATGCTGAATCTCGCAGATTATTGAAAATGTCTTTTAAAAAGTTATTCTTTGAAAGGTCTTCTTTAAAAAGGTCTTTTAAAGACTTTAAAGGTCTTTAAGACTTTCAAGCCTTTTGATGATTGTGTCGAAATCACTGTTCAATTATTACCGAAAAAGCTGATTTCTGACAAGTTAAAAGGATCCTGCTATAACTACAATAATATTCAACTGTACTAGCCCATCAACTTTACTAGAATATTGTCATCAAAAGAAAATTCAACCTTGTATGTACCCTACAAATACAATTCGACTACTATATTCATTGATAATAATTATTACAAAAAGCAATTTCCATGAATATATATGTCGTTGAGATTGAAGATGTCAGAGATGCTTTGTGAGTGCAAATCCTGTCTTCTGTCAAGGCAGCGAGATGATCAGGATCAGGAAGGAAGGAAGGAAGGAAGTGCGGTTGTCAGGCTGAAGGAAGTTTGTCTTGTGTCTCTCAAACAAAGTGATAAGATAGGCGTGAAGGTAGGTAGGCCTACTAGCTAATTCAATTATGATCGACTAATAACAAAAGCGGGAAGTTTTGGTCGTCAGCGAGCGAGATTGCTTTTGAAAGCGGTTTGGAGATTAAAATGGAAGAAGATTATGGAGAAATGGAAGAAGAAGGAGAAGAAGAAGAAGAAGAAGAAGAAGAAGAAGAAGAAGAAGAAGAAGAAGAAGAAGAAGAAGAAGAAGAAGAAGAAGAAGAAGAAGAAGAAGAAGAAGAAGAAGAAGAAGAAGAAGAAGAAGAAGAAGAAGAAGAAGAAGAAGAAGAAGAAGAAGAAGAAGAAGAAGAAGAAGAAAGAAGAAGAAGAAGAAGAAGAAGAAGAAGAAGAAGAAGAAGAAGCAGGAAGAAGAAGAGGCAGGAAGGAGAAGCAGAAAGAAGAAGAAGGAAAAGAAGATAAAGTAGGAGAAGAAGGAGTAGTAGGTGGAGAAGGAGGAGAAGAGGGAGGATGAGGTGGAGGGAGAGGAGATTGAAGAGAATGAGGAGCTGGTGGAGGAGGAGGAGGTGAAGAAAGAGAAGAAAAAGAAGAAGAGAAGGGTGATAAGAGACGCGTCGTTGTGTGAGAGGGTGATAGAATCTGAAATGAGAATGAGGAAGATGAAGAACACCACTGTTCTTAGCACTATTGTGTAAATTTGAACCTCGTTGAAGATTATGTCAGCATTATCTCTTTTGTGTTCCAATGGTGTTCAAACATATCACCTTCAAATTATAACAAACTTGTGTCAAAGGTATTCACCCCTAATAGGTATTCAGTTCAGAAGTATTTGAACTGTTTCAATATACAGGATAAAGTAATTCTGCAAGAACAGTTCAGGTTAAAACAATTCAATTTATTTCAATTCTTTACAAACATATACATTAACAAATAAGCACTCAATACAATAATTGAAATAAAAAAACCAAACGCTATCTAACTTAAATCCTAAGTACATTATTATGTAACTTACTTCAGTGCTTATGAAGCTATTTTGCGCTCAATATTAACTTGTTAAAGTACAATAATCTATTCAAATTCAACTACTAGAGTGTTCTAGATCTTATCTAATCACATGATTCAATAAAATACATTCGGACAGTTGCACGAAAAACCAATTGAATTCAACCACCGTAAAATGACGTCATCAAGTAGTCGTCAGATTCGTTTATTGATTCCGTTAGATGACATCATTTCACGGCAGTTAAGTTCTTTTTCGTCCAATTGGCCGATTATGGAAGAACTTTGCCCCAACTTGAATATTTATTCTATTCAACTACAACATTCAATTCAGACTTCACAGTTGAACTTCAAAAAAATCCAATATAATCGCACTCTTTTCTACAATAAAATTTATTCAAATTCCGCAGTTTGAATTCTAGAACATTCCAATGGAATCACAGAGTAGTCTACATGGCTCCGCATTCAATTCAATCTGCATCCCACTACAATTCATCGAATACCGTTCAGCTAAACCACAATCCATCTTCGACTAACTGAGGTTACCCCTTCCCTTCCCCGCACTCGTCGATTATCCCAAAATAGAGAAGCAGCTGCAGTGGCAGGAGATTATCGACCAGTATGTTCTGCTGTTCAATTAGAAGGGCAAATTGAGCCAATAGGGAGTCGGCTGTCTGTACATGATTCACATTCAGCACATAACTGCCATCCAATTGCTGTGCGGTTGAGCGTTAGCTAACTGATTGTCTTATTCAGTGCTGCTGATGCTGCTGATGCTGCTGCTGCGGCTGCTGCTGATGATGATGATGATGATGATGATGATGATGACGATGATGATGACGATGATGATGATGATGATGATGATGATGATGATGATGATGATGATGATGATGATGATGATGATGATGATGATGATGATGATGATGATGATGATGATGATGATGATGATGATGATCACTAAATAACTGGTTGTTATTAAATTTGATGCAATCTCGTGATTAATTTCCCATACAACAAAGCTTCAATGGGCACAGAACTAAGAATAGATCGGGAAAGTCTCTTGAAAGACAAAAATATTGAAATGGCGAACCATTCGCCAACATTATATAGCCTTTCAATCGGTTGAATAGCCTTCCAATCAATTCGCTAGCATTCATAATTATGGTCTGCAAACAATAAATTTGAATCTGATTTCTACTATTCAAGAAAGTGAGAAAACAGATAATGGGAAGTGAGGAAGGTGGAGCACATTAAGGCTAGGCGTACACCGGTTAGTCAAGACAAGACAAGACGAGATTAGTCACGTTTAGTCACAGTAATTCACATAGTTGCTTATGAAGCAACACACACCGATTAGTCATTGCATCGGTGTGTGCTGCTTCATAAGCAGCTATGTGAATTACTGTGACTAAACGTGACTAAAGTCGTCTTGTCTTGTCTTGACTAACCGGTGTACGCCTAGCCTAAAGGTGTAAGTGAATGTGAAAGTGAAGTTGCAAGTGAAGGCGAAAGTGAATCTGAAGACGAAAGTGAAGGGAAAGTAGAGAGGAAAGTGAAAGTAGCAGAGAAGAGAAACAAGGAGGTGGGAGAATGAAGAGGAATGTGAGAAAAAGTAGGGATGGAGAGAAAGAAGATTAGTGATGAAGAAGGTTGCGAGAAAAAGGGAGTAGCAAAATGGGCGAAGAAAGAAGAGAGAGAGGAAATGAGAAAGAAACGTTATGATCAATATTGATTGATTAATTGAATAAATTCTTTATATTTCTTTATAGAGTAGAATCTTTCAGTGACAGAGAAAGGTGACAAAGAAGAAAATGATGAATAAGGAGAGTGAGGAATAATAAGTGATAAATAAGGGATGGAGAAAAGATTCCAGTGAGATGAAGAATGCAGAGAGAAAAGAGATGAGTGAAGATGAAAAGGAAAAACTGGAACAAAAAATGGAAAAAGAAATGACAAATACTGTATAATAGGAACTGAATAGAAAAAGAGAAAAGAAAGAAAGTCGGTTATGAAAAATCGAAATAGGAAGGAGATGATCGGAGAGAAAGAGAATCAGTGACAAAGAATAGGAAGGGAAGTGTAATGAGTCACGAAGAGGGAAGACAAAGTAAACCATGACAAGAAATGGGAAGATAAATTACAAATATAATGGAAAATAGAGAGGAAAAGGTATGGAGAAATAAAATCAGTGAAAAAGAGTGAGGAGGAAAATGTAATTAGTTACTAGGAAGAAAGACAAAGAATGGGAAGAGAGAGGAAAAGAGTACCAAACAAAAATAGATAGACCGGAAACACGCCTATGAATCAAGTGAGGAAGGAAACCATTAACAGAGAATGTAGAAAGAGAGGGCATGACTGAGGAGTTTGAGAGAAAGATAGGAAATCAGTAACAAATAAGGAAGATAATTGATTGTGAACTTGTATCGAAGAATGGAAAGGAAAAAGGGATGATTTACGAATGAATTACGAAGGTAGGAATCCAGAGATTGAAGAGAGATTGAGAATGTAAAGCAAAACAATGTACAAAGAAAGGAGTGAGAAAGCGAATAAGTGATGAAGAAGAGACGTAAGACGAGGAGAGAATTGTGGATTGCGTTGTTTTGTAGGCTAGCAGATAACAGGAGTATAATAGAGACCGACCGAATTCGCCAGAATTATTCAGGAGGCTGGTTGACTTGAACAGATGCTCCCCCTTCCTCCCACTATTTGTTCCATCTTTCTCTCCCTCATCATTCATCCCTGATTCTAGCGATCTCTTCCCTCTTCCTCTTCCTCATCCTTCCATTCATTGCCTAATTCTCGCGATTTTTTCCCTTTCAAACATGAACATTATCCCTTCGATATTATTTCCTTCGTGAACTTTATTACACCGGTACTCATCACATGATTTTCCTTTCAGATTTGATTGAATGTTCGAGTTCTATTGTCTTTGGTGATAATGTCGACTGAAGTTCATGACTTGTGCAAGGCCTATGACTTGAATCGAACCTATGACGAGAGTTGTCTTTGATTTTAAGTTTTACACTCTCATGAATACAGTGTAAAATGTAGATAAACCAATAATTCATTGAATTATTTATTTAGGCTATGTACAATCTTATGAACGTTTATTTAGTTGTGGTGAAGACAAAATTGATTTATGGGATAAGAGTGGTGTATACAAAATGCTTGTAATGCTTGTTTTGTTGGACAGACAGGTAGAAGTTTCAAAAGTAGGCTAAAAGAACATATTAGAGATTGGAATAAACAGAATGGGGATTCTAATTTTGCTGAGCATTTGATAACAAACAATCATAAGTTCAAGGCTGAGGAGAATGTTGAGTTTCTGCATTCGAATAGCAGAGGTAGACAATTCAACATTCTAGAGGCTCTGGAAATAACTAGGGTAACTAAGTATGACCCAAATCACAGCTCAAATGACCACATTTCAACCAGTACAATACCACAAATCTAGTTTCATCATAAGTCTTAGTTTGTTATTCATTTGTTATCATAAGTTTGTTTGTCATTGAATTTTCTTGCTATTTCCATTGCACATTGTTCTCTACAAGCATTCCTATTTATTTAATTTGTGCTTGTAAATATCAATTACCTTTCTTCACTTTGTTAGTTGTCTGAACCGCCATTGCTGTGATGTTTCTAGAAACCGCCCATTGTGGGAGGAGCTTATCTAGGCCAATGACAGTCATTCACCTTGATAGGCCATTCAACTGCCAATCACAGCGCTCGGCCACGAGTATAAATTCTCTCACTCACTCTATCTCTTTTGCTCTCTGGCCCTCACTCCCTCTCTTCCTGTCTTTTTTCTTTTGTGACTTCCGTGACAAGGAAACAGAACGCGAAGAATCTAATTAGAGTAATAAGTTGCCGCTTCGAGAAACTTGGATGGCAGTTGAGACGAGGATTGCATGTAGACAGTCATCTTTGCTCCAAGGGGATGGCACCTTTCAAAACGTGTCACGTCAGCAGAATTTTCTTATGGCTTTCAGTGGAAGAAAATGTATTCAGACGTCGGAAAGCATTAGTTTCTTCTCGGTTCTACCAGCTCAGATCATTATCTGTACTTTGTGTTTGTATGTTGACAGCGTCATTAATTATTTTGAAAAGTTGAGATCAATGTTTTCTGTAGTAGACTATTAATCCAATGTGACCTACCTGTAACATTAGGCTAATTACTTTTGACTTTTGTCATTAAGAATGAATTAAATTTAATTCAATTACTATAAGCGAAGGAGAAGGATTAATGATTCCTGTGGTAGTCAATAAATAATACAATTATATTGTGGTATAACTGTATCATTAATGATTTAATTTTAGTCTCTGTATTCAAAAATAGGATTAAAAATTTCTGTGAAAGACTAAAATTTGTCCTACATGTATATTTTGTGCAAGAAAAGGGTATAAAGACCCTTTAGTACAAGATTGAATCGAATCGTGTTAATTTCCCCTTCATTAGAATATATTAATAAGAATGCTTGCTTGTTTTCCTGCAAGGACAATGCTATCGGATGCAATACAATGTACAATGTAAATAATACAAGATGTAAAGCACGGAAAACGTTGAGCAATATAAGCTATTTACAATAACTAGGTACTGTATTAGGTATGGTTTCCAAAAAATAATTCTCCACTGGTAGCTGGAGGAAATCAGAAATTGAATATGGTGGATACCTATTTCAGAAGAAAGCTCTCTAGGTTCTGTTTAAATCCTGTCAAGGACAAGTTCCTGGCAGAGTCTTGTACAATCGTTAAATAGTTCCAAGGAGGAATAATTAGCCCCTGCGCCCACTTCGCAACTGCTTTCTGATTTCAGTCAACAACCCAATGGTGCTAGATGTTGACATTTGGCTGTTTTTCGGGTAATCGGGTAATCTAACCTATCAGCCAAAGTTTAGTCATCTGGCAACGCTGGGTTGCTGACTGAAATCAGATAGCAGTTGCTTAGTGGGCGCAGGGGCTTAGGATTATTAGAGATGATTAGCTCTGCTTTAGGATTGAGACCCGCTTGGTCTGAGTGGTGAACCGCTAAACTAAACAGTTTAACTAAAGCAGTTTACAGTGAAGTATCAATATCCTTTTCAGTCTTGTGAATGGTAAATCCATTTTTGTTTTGTTTCTAATATTGTAGCTATGAATGTCCACTCTGCAGCTATACGACCTGTAATAATTTTCCATGAATTCTATTCTATTTTACTTTATTAATGTTATGGTTTTGCTTGAATTCATTCGACTTTAAGGCTGGGCGTACACCGGTTAGTCAAGACAAGACAAGACGAGATTAGTCACGTTTAGTCACAGTATTTCACATAGTTGCTTATGAAGCAACACACACCGATTATTCATTGCATCGGTTTATACTGCTTCATAAGCAACTATGTGAAGTACTGTGACTTAACGTGACTAATCTCGTCTTGTTTTGTCTTGACTAACCGGTATACGCCTAGTCTCAATCAAAGTATAGTCAATATCCTGTTCAGAGTATGGTATTCCTATTTTAGTTTTGTTTCTAATATTGTAGGTATGGATGTCAACTCTTCAGCTATACGACGTGTAATAATTTTTCTATTCTATTTTAGTTTTGAATTTTTGGATCCATGACGAACTGCGAAGTTAACACTATTGTTTTCACACTAGAATTGACGACATGCAGTCAAATTTTTCTGTAAATAACATAAATGTTACTCACTGGACTGGAGCGCTTTCAAGTTCCTTTGAACTCTTTTTCAACAGTGAAGGTCTTGTTCAAAGGAACTTGAAAGCGCTCCAGTCCAGTGAGTAACATTTATGTTATTTACAGAAAAATTTGACTGCATGTCGTCAATTCTAGTGTGAAAACAATAGTATTCTATTTTACTTTATTAATGTTATGGTTTTGCTAGAATTTATTCAACCTCTAATTTTACATGAAAAAAGTTATTCTATTCTGCACTTCTGTATCACCTTAATATCTTGCTCTCGCTTTAATTCATTTTTGGAATATTGTTGACAGGATGACGAAGAGCCGTGCGCGAGCAACAACGCGGTGTGCCAGTCGAACGCCTGTCGGGAGGCGGCTGAGCGGGTGACGGCGGCCTTGAAGTGGTCAGCTGATCCGTGCAACGACTTCTATCAGTTCGCGTGCGGTGGCTGGGGCCGGCATCAGGCCCTCACCGCACTGCAGGAACGCGTCGACAACAATCTCAGACGTGAGTGAGGAAGATGGCGATGCTAATATCATTCCAACGTATCAATATACAGTATTCTGTAAAAATCCAGTGACTCATTTCTGTTTCTAGAACCTTAAAATCGGTATTATTATTCTCCAGTTTGAAACGAAGAGTTTGACACCACTCTCACACTTCAATACCTATAGCAGGATTCTTTTAACTTGTCAGAAAACAGCTGATTTAACGTTAGTAAACGAGCGTACATCAATCAGCTGTTTTCTGAAAATTTAAAAGAATCCTGCTATATCTTACAACAATAGATTTAAAATTATGTACAAAGGCTTACTGATGAAGATACTATATTATTTCGAATAAGACTAGTTGTCCCGATGTCCGAACAGCTGACCCTTTGATTCAATGATTGAATCAAATGGTCATCAAGTGTTCGGACTTTCTGACAAAAACGTTTTCAATGAGTGCTTCTTGAGCACCAGGCCAAGGGACAACCAGTCTTATTCGAACTATAATAATCATTTCATGGGATTAACACATTAAGGGCCGGTTCATGAGCTCGGGATTTAGCTAAGTCTTGGACTAAAACGGGTGGCTACCGTAGCATTGACAAACGTTTGTCTCGACAGGTTAGTGGACAAACAGCATAGAGAGCTCTTAGTACATAGTTTTGAGGCTAACGTTTGTCGATGCTACGGTGGCCACCCGTTTTAGTTTAGGACTTGGCTAAATCTTGAGCTCATGAACCGGCCCTTACTATCATTTCTATTTATTTGGTTTCAGTTTGGTAGTTCATTGAACTCTGACATTTTATAAATTATCAATATGTGAATTTCTACTGTAGACTATATTTTCATGACTCTACTTATGCTTTACAAACCTTTTCGTTTCAATTTCTTATTGTTAACCAGCGGGCAAAGAGTTTTCTTTTTGCTGGTGATGCCTAAAATTGTAAAATTGTAGATTATTTATGTTTTCTTCTTAAATATAAATACATACATATTACATTATGTTTATTCTTTCATTTTGCACATGTATGTGTATGATAACATGAAACTAGCCTCTTTTCTCCACTAGCATGAATATTTTAAATCGTATCATTTACAAGAATATTGAGCAGACAGGCACTAATATTTCAAGCTATATTTTCTAGAATATTGAGCAGGAGCTTTAAAACTCTGACATAAATCCTCTAGAAGACTTATCCAGTGTGCATCCATCCATTAAAAGCTTGTGGAAGTTACGCTGTAGCGAATTCTAAAAATATCTCCTAGTAATGATTGGGGCAGAAACGGTGTATTGATCTAGTCGAGGCTTAGCTCTGTTTTTAGTCTTATCATCCTTTACGCTTGCCTACTTGATCAATGCTTATCGCTTTGACGGCTCCAAGAGTATATAGCCTCTAGCTTGTTGGTTTTTCTCCTGTTGAATAAATTGTTATTTTTCCATCCCCTACAATATTTATAATTTACAACATTCTTTACAAGAAAAACATAAAAAAGTAAAACGTTTATCTTCTGTTAAAGTTCTGTTTCATTTTGAATAACGGATCAGTATTCGAAATACAGTAGTATTTCTACAGAAATAAGTTTTTGTTTTCTTAATTTAATCATCAGTCATATTTACTCGAGCTATCCCTAGTAGAAATTTTTTTTAATTCTTCATTCTCATCAGAGAACAACTCGGATACCAAACATACATCAGTGAGCTTACATCAAGTAAGATTTTTGATGAGAAGTACAAGATAGTTCGAAATAGTTCAAGCACAGACATCAATAAAGAGATGTCATGGTATAGTATTATACTTTGGAAATTAATACGGTATATTGTGTAGGAAAAACTTCGACTAGACGTAGGCTAGCGTACTTCAATCAAGAATAAAATTGAGATATTATTAAGTTGTAAATTGAGATATTATAAGTTGTAAGTTGATATTAGTAAGTTGTATTATTAAGTTGTAAATAATCGACTGAAACTTTAGTAAAGAATTTTTACGAAGCTTTAAGTAGATGAATAATATTAAATCATCATATTATTTTTTATGAATCTCTTATTCAATAGAGACTTTTGAAAGTTGAATGAAAATTGTCAAATAGCTTTGCAAAAACTTCAATAGAAGATCCTTATTCAACTTCAATTTTTGATGAATTGGAAGACAAACTCCAACTTTACATATTCCAATCAATATATCTTCCAATCAATAATAAAAGTTACAAGTAGCTGTGAGTCGTACTTTATGAAAATGAGCAAAAGTTTCAAGTAGTCCAGGCATAGACTTCAATGAAGTGAAGAGATATGCCATTACAAATTCGTTGAAGTCGTTGAGAGAGGCCCTTAACTCTGAGCCAGCCAGCTCACATTATCATACTTTAATTACACAAAGTCAAAAAGCAGAAATTGTTATTGCTTGCTACTCTCATGTAGGAAAGTTCTAATGAGAATTTTGTTGGACGGTGAACAAGATTCACCCTTTCGCGTAATTTGGAAGAGCCCCGCACGTGTTGGGGTGGAAATTCTGGCTTCAATCCAATGTTTGCGAGCGTCAAAAGGGTTGCTGGAGAGAAAAAAATGAAATTACAGTTTCAAATGAGAGCCGGCCGGCTTTGCCTGGCTAATAGAGCTTGCTTCTTTTTTATATTTTCGGAATCCCTCCCTAGAGCCCTTGCTCATTCACTGGATCAAATTGCGAGTTTGTAAGTTATTTGCAAGCTTTGAGGCATGAAGTAGCTTGGTAATTAATGGATCATGAGGAATGGGGCCGAGTTGCAAGTTGAATTTGAAAATCATTCGAGGTTTTTAAGATGAACATTCATCAAAAAATCAGTGTATTCTCATGTCTTGAACTGCTTATGATGTTTTAAACTGAAGATGCTGCTTCATGAGAAATGTATGAGGAATGGGGCCGAGTTGCAAGTTAAATTTGAAAGTTATTCGAGGTTTTAAGATAAAAATTTATCAAAAAATTAGTGTATTCTCATGTCTTGAACTGCTTATGATGCTGCTTATGATCTTTTGAACTGAAGATGCTGCTTCAAGAGAAGAATTGGTTTACTGCCAAAATATTGGCTTCATCCGTAAGAATAATGTATTCAGATAAATATCATGAATTATTGGGATCTTGCATCTTGATTTGATCAGCTAAAAAATACAAAAATTGAGAAAAATGAGATTGAATCAGAAAAGCAGTCAAATTAAATTTTTTTCAATAGAATAAAAATGCTATTTATCGCATCATTCACCATAAAATTGTAAACAAGTGAATTGCATTCTATCACCATCTTTATCTCAGTTTGAGCCGATTCACATACACCAGTTCAGTTATAAAGTTCAGATCAGTTCAGTTATAGTTCCGTTTCAGTTACCGTAGTGTTCTGTGATTGGTCCGGCGTCATTGACGCATTAACGACCAATCATAAGGCACAAGTCAATGCTCTGTGATTGGTCTGACGTCATTGAGCATCAACGACCAATCACAGGACACTGAACGGAACGGAACTCAGACTGAACTTATATGAGTGAATGGACTATACCAAGCAATGTTCAGGAGAATTGCTCATTGTTCTGATCAACATTGACCAATAACGAACAATAATGACCTTGAGTTTATTGGTAACTATGCCAGACACTCTCTACATTCTCATCTGTCAAAACCGCAAATGTCTTGTTCTAAATTTAACCATGAAGGAAGCAGGTTGGTCCCAGTGGCAGAGGCGAGGCTAATCGGTGAGATTATATAAGAGACAGCGCCTACCACTCCCGTTGTATCGGTGACCGGCTCCTCTGAATACAAAAATTTATGAGCTTCAAAATCGCTTCCCGGTGGTTCGGAACCCACCTAAAGCTGTAGGTCCATTCATATCTCATCATTATCCTTCCATTACCCACGCACAAGCTTAGAGCTTATGTGGGCATCATCCCTAGCAAAAAAAAAACATACTTTTCATACGGTAACACTAATAAGGTAGGCCTACACGTACATATAATACATTATAAATACAATAGTATATACACAATAATATATAGTAAATGCAATACAGTATATACTATAAATAATATAAATTTGACAGTGAAAATATATAAAGTATGGTACGTTCTTTTATAATACAAACGTATATACAAATGTATTATTTTTTTATAATACATAATACAGGGCGATAAGCGCCTGTCTGATAATCCAAAGGTTCCAAGATCGAATACAATACAGTTGGTAAGCTGTGATATTCATGTTCTAGGCTGTAACACATATAAAGTATTTACAAAGTAATGGCCAAAAGTAAATAACGGTCCCGTAGTGCCATTCCCAAACTTTCAATCGCACCAAACCAGTCGTAGTACGACAAGCCGCATGCCACATGCTGCAAGCCGCATGTCGCAAGCCGCATGTCGCAAGCCGCATGTCGCAAGCCGCATGTCACATGGTACTGCAGCGGTCCAATTTTTGGCCTGTGTTATAATATGCGGGCGAGTGAATCTGTTGGCTAGCTGCCAAACTGTGCTGAGTGGACCAAATATTTCACGCCCTATAGAGCTGGTGTTTCAAGCTTTCAACAAATATGAGGTGGAGAGGCGGAGGGAGCTTGGAGGGATGCCTGAGGATGCCAAAAATTCGTATTGGGAAAACTGGAGTGGTTTTGTTGGGAGGAATCTGTCAGAATGTTACATCATTGAGGTTTGAAGGGTTGAATGTTTGGTTAGAATATTATATATTTTTTAATTGAATTAATTCTATATTATTTTTGTATATTATGAATGTTTATGTTCCCTGAAGGGACAGATTCAACGATCCAAAGATTCAAATATCTTCACACGTCAACCAAAACTTATTGTGTGTCATATTATGAATAATAATTGAAAATAGTACATAATTTTGTGATAAATATCCAACCCTCGCATATAGATTTCATGGATAGATCACACCCAACATGGATGATTTATTTTTATTTCCTCCGACTGCAATAACTGCCGATACAAATTCACTGGAAACCACCGTACTATACCGTAAGTTGATACATGTGAGTGCTGTATAAACTGTGCAGTCAAGAATGCTGTGTGTATCCATGGCGAAGCGTGGTATAATTATTTGATCCAAATAAGTATACCACGCTTCGCCACTATGTGTGTTCTATCTGGAAATCGACCCACTCCACTTTAGCAAAATCAAAAAATCATTCAGGTAGCATACTAAAACAACTAGAGTAGGTTTCAATTTTTGTTAGCAAATTAGTGATAAGTCCAAGTGTTTAGTAACTCAGTAGTTGTGTGTAGTGTGTTTTGTGGGTCTATTTGTGCCTTTGAATACTATGGAATATAAGTCGAACATACCATAAAAATGATAGTGTTGATACTTGAATCAACGATTTTCTATCTGCCTTTCTTTTATTATAAACACTAAATTGACTTAAAAAGCAAGATACTCACAAATTGTGTGTTTATGTACATTTCGCGGTGCTGTGCCGCATCGTCAGAACACGTGTACAAACAGGTGAACTAGACTGAGGTTATGGGAAGGAAGTAGGTGGGTGTTTATGGGAGAGGGAGTGGGAGATTAGAGGGCGGGAAGTTTGAAATTTCGAGGATTTTATCAAAAAGTGAGTGAGATCTGAAATGAATGTGGTCGTTGAGGATATTGTGGGGCTGTGATTTGTAATGTTTATATATTTCAAATTGTTCTAGAGTGTTGAGTGTTCGGTTTTTTTTGTGACAGGTGGAGGATTTCAAGGGTGGAATCTATGTTTGAATAAGATTGGTGGAGATGATGTGGTCTGCAAATGTGGAATGTGATTTGGGGTGGGTTATGGCTCTAATATGTTCTTTAAATCTGATTGAAAATGAACGTGTGGTCATACCAATATAGAATTTATCGCAGTCTTTACATTTTAGTTTGTAAATGCCAGGTCTATTGTGTGGTAGGGGTTGGGGTAGGGGTGATTGTAGTAATTTCTTGAGTGAGTTGTTTGTTCTGTATGTTACAGAATTTCATTTCTTTTATTATTGAGCAGTTTTATATCTTACGGTATTGTTTTTCTTTTTCAAATGAATGACTTAAATGCTTCCAGCAATGAGATTGTGAAACTTTGGCAATGGATGATTACTGTTTATGTCACTGGTATAGTGTCTTCACAGGAACATTAGTGGTGAGATTTCTTGGAGCCTATTGGCTTTATAGGATTCAAATTATTTCAACAGATTCAAATCCAAATCAGATTTATTTTCCAAATGACACAAATAGCCTACAACAAAATATTATTAAGATAACATAATTATACAATTTTACAATGATATTTTTCACTTGAAACTGCTTAATCTACTAGTACTACAATGCTTTCGATGTTTGGAAAATAATCCCAAAGGTTACAAAACCTGTTCGGGAAAAGGCTATAAAACAAAAGTCAAACATAACATAAAAATAATGGTATTGCTAGCTTAGACGAGATGTCTTAATGAGTTCAGCTTCTGCAATGTTCGAAATTTTGACAATAAAATCCTTTGGATATGTTTTACATCATATTAGTAGGCTACTACAGTATGTATTAATTATGTGAGCTTCTTAAGAGTAGAGGAGATGCTGTACGATCAAAATTGATGAATCTTTTCTGCTATATTTTTTTAAATAATTGTTCCTTCTATTTTCTAGATTTGCTGAGCGATGCAACATCAGGAAATTTCAAGAAGTTGGGAGACTTCTATCAGAGCTGTGTGGGTGCTGAGAGCAATTCTTTGTTGTCTCCTAGTAAGTCATTGAACCATTGAACTTTCACGTTTTCGCATCTATTGAGACTATTAAGTCATTGATAGAAAAATAAATACTTCTTGATAATAATGTTTAGTATTACGTATTAGTACTCGAGTTGCAGATTCTGTATTGATGAACATAACAATCAATCAATCAGGTGCAGTACAATCAAAATACATAGATCCCAATATAAGATAACCATCACCCGTAACTTAGGCTCGGTTCACACGAGCGTGTACGTTGAGCAAATGTGAGATAATTGAGGCACTTTCCAATGAAACAATTAAACAATTAACTCACGCAACGTAGAGCTAGTGCAGGGAATCAAATCGTGTTGTTCACACTTCATCCGTGAGACGTACGTTGCAGAACGTCACCTTGTTTCACTGCTAGAAACATGCGTGCTAATTGCCCCAGGCAATTATATCTAATTATCCTAACATACAAAAAAAGTTAAAATTTGGGAATTTTTGATTTTTGAAAATGCTATGCTATTCTACTCAATGTCCTGAGTGCAGTCGAACTTGATTTTCATCTCTAGCATGAAAATTACCCGTTTTATTAAAGATTATTGTTTCTATCTCCAGTGATAGTCTATTAGTGGCAAAACTTGGATACAATTGAATGAAAAATTCTAAATTTATACAGCCGAGAATACCCGGTTTCAAAACTTGGCATTCTGTGTGCCATTTTACTACCATTTTTCTACATTGAATACTGAAGTTGTATACTGTATTTGTGTTGAACAAGGAATAAAAAACAGAAAATAGATAGTACATATTTACAAGCAACCAAATCACGAATTTTAATTGAATGTCATAACCTACTAATAAATAAAAGAATTTGCATTTCGAATTCAACACAATGATTAGTACTGTATTTGAGTAGAGAATTTTATGAATATGCTGTGAATTATCACTCACCTCAAAGTTACGGCCAACATCTCTTCAGGGCATACTGAAAGCCGCATGCTCCTATCCTGACTTCTCAATTTGTCTGATAATTTAAAAACTAATTCGTCGAAAGACCTTATACCAGAGACAAGTGGATACTAATTCTAGTTCTAATTGTCTCTGCTTATACTCATTCTAAAATAATTGAAAAATTTCTGCTCATCTTGAGTATGAAGTATGAGTATAAGTATGAATAGGCTAGATTTGCCACTATGGCTTGTCGACGTCTTGCCACGTCCATTCTCACAACACCACTGAGAAAATTATCTCAGTACAATTTCTCAGTACAATTATCTCAGTACATTTGTACAATTATAGCACGATCCATTTAACTTGTCAGAAATCAGCTGTTTTGGTAATAATTAAACAGTGACTTCGACCCAATAATCAAAAGGCTTAAAAGTCTTAAAGACCTTTGTAAAGAAGACCTTTCAAAGAATAACTTTTTAAAAGAACTTTTCAATAATCTGCGAGATTTAGCATTTGTAGGTTAAGTATTGTAATATTGCTGGTCAAAACATAATTATGTTTTCTGACAAGTTAAAAGGGACCTGCTATAGCAAAGAATATTTTGCAGCTGACAGTATTGGCGCGAAATGGAATGGTGATTGTTCAATATTCTCGACTTTCAATGGAAGTACAATTATTCGCATCATCATTATATGTAATTTTCTCAGACTATTCCTATTATTTATTGTAATTATCGTAACCTATGGGGAGCCCCGCAGAACAAAACCACTAGGTGTAATTTATATAATGGCTATAATGCATTGTAGCATTATTCTAGCCATTAGCATTAATAGCCATGAGTAGGTATGCAACACACTACATTCTTATTTCATAGATAAATATCTCACATTATTGATATTTCACTTATGAATCTTGATAATTTTTTGGCTAAATTCTTATTTAAATGGATGAAGAAAATTTCAAATTTCATTATGAAGTTGGAAAACCGATTAGAATCAAATAATTAGCTAGCTATACTAATTTAAATGCTATAAGAAAATTTCAAGCTGTTCTAGAATCAGAAGACCAAGTAGAATAAGATAGGACTTGAAAAATTTATAATGTCAAAAATTCTTATCTTTTTCTATCAAAATCTATGAATAAATTTTTCTTAGCCAATTAGGCCGCATGCGTTTTATAATTGCCGGTCGAATCTTGGAAGAAGCAACTATTCTTGGAATTCTCGCTCACAATTATCTACCGCATGTTGTACGTACACGCTCGTGTGAACCGAGCCTTAATAAGCAAGTACAGTATTTATCCTCGTCCTATAGTGCGATTCACGTCAAGAAGTCAGCATTGTTTATATGAGGAGCATTGATGCCAAGTTCCATTGAGAGAGAAAGAGAAAACTGCTCCAAACGTGTTTGTTGGGACTGTGTGCGACAACAATGCACAGTGCGGCAACTATGCACAGTGCGAATAGGATAGAGACATCAGCAACTCCCTTGTGCTGAACAAGAATAGCAAACTCCCATCTAAGCAATGCTGACTTCTTGACGTGAATCGCACTATAGTGAAACTTGATGCATGGTAGATAAAATTAATAATGAATCAGGACCCGAATGTTGTCAATTCTAAAATAGTATTAATAGATTCTAAACTACTGGTTGTTGCCATTTTCCATTTTCGCAAATCACAACGATGCTATCTAACTTATTTATAAAAAAATACAATTTTGTTAGTCTTGAAAAAGCTTTAACTGAATCACAGTAGTTTCATATTAATATTACACATAATTATCTTCGATCTCACATCTTTCAATTATTATAGACAGCTTGATTCTAACTGAAGCCCATATTAATCCATCGTGAAACAGATTTTTATAAAATTATTCTTGTCCACCACATGCAGACAGATAGACTGGACCACTTCTTAGAAAGTATAATATCGTGTATAAAAATATGGAAGAATAAAATTATGGAAATATTATCTAATACCCTGTTCATCGAGAGTTGACAGAAAGGCTCCTCCTATCGTCTCGGTCAGGCCAATTCACAAGCGGTCCTAGCGCTATTCTCTATTGCTATACTCTGTCATCGTCCGTCCGTTCACGGTCATTGCTGTTATTGCTGTTTGTATGACTGTGACCTGAAAACTGTCACTCTTCGGACGATGACCTTGCTCTGTATTGGCCAAGCGCTCTGTCCCGTTAGATTTCAGGAGGATCCTTTCTGTCAACTCTCGATGAACAGGGTATAGGCCTAATCCATAAAAATCATAAATGTTCAATTTTCTCACTATTTTCACCGTACTTTTTTCAACAAATTTTATAAAATACTGGATAAATGTTCAATATTAAATTTATAATCTATTTGATTATTATTTTAATCCTTTTCGAACATGAAAGTTTTGAATTTCCAATGTAGTCTATGACCATCTCCGTACTTCATTGAACGAATTTTATAAAATACTGGATAAATGTTTTATATTTATAATCTATTTGATTATTATTTTAATCATTTCCAAACACGGAAGTTTTTGAATTTTCAATGTATGACCATCTCATTTTTTTTCAATCCATTCAACACGTTGAATCCGTTTCATGTGATGCTGTTTAGAGCAAGACTGTTTATTCCAGTCTCCAGCGATACGATAATAATATAAAGTATTCATCCCCAAGTGGTGAAGATAAGGGGCAACCTAATTTTCTTGGAAGGGTTTTGATAGCTTTCCTCGTGGACCTTGCTCTGCCACGCCCCAACTAAAAGGTTTAGAGCTACTAGAAAATTAAGGGAAGACATGGAGAAGATGTGTGGAGGAGGAGAAGAAGACGGAGAAGAAGAAGAAGAAGAAGAAGAAGAAGAAGAAGAAGAAGAAAGAGAGAGGTCTGCGGGGCAAACGTAAACAGAAAGTTAATGCGGTTTTGGGGTCCACATGTTTGCAACCTTCTACTAGACCTATATAAGGTCAGCTCGTGTTTTCCTTGCTAAACTAGAGCTTGCATTAATTTTGAACGATTAGGCTAGGCGTACACCGGTTAGTCAAGACAAGACAAGACGAGATTAGTCACCTTTAGTCACAAGGTAGCTGCTTATGAAGCAGCACACACCGATGCAATGACTAATCGGTGTGTGTTGCTTCATAAGCAACTATGTAAAGTACTGTGACTAAAAGTGACTAATCTCGTCTTGTCTTGTCTTGACTAACCGGTGTACGCCTAGCCTAATGAGACAAAAGTAAAGATTGAGATGAGAATTTGTAGAGCTAATGCATACCGTATTCATTAGAAATTTGATATTTTTTTATAGAGCACAACTCTCAGCAACGAGTTTCGTGCCGGTGTAGGCTATATTATTCTACATGAGAAAAACGGGTTAATCAGAATGAAAGAAGATTATATTGTTAGAACAATGCGTTATCATATCAGATTGTATTCGCAACTTAATTTATGAACTGCACACATGAGGAAAAGAGGATGCTTACGAAGTAGGAAAGTTCATGAAGTGGGTGCATAAATTAATCATAAATACAGTGGAAGTAAAAAGTTGACGGTATGGAGATAGATTCTTCAAGCTAATGAATAGATGTTTATTCATAAGTTTTATACATCTTCCATTCAATGCCATTAGCATTTTCGTATTTAAATTCATGAGGCAAGTTTGCACTTTCACCAGATTTCTCAAGTTGGTTGTATGGAATAATAATTCGATGCAGCACACACCGATGCAATGACTAATCGGTGTGTGTTGCTTCATAAGCAACTATGTGAAGTACTGTGACTAAAAGTTACTAATCTTGTCTTGTCTTGTCTTGACTAACCGGTGTACGCCTAGCCTAAGATAGCCGGTAGACAACAGCATTATAAGAGTCACTGTAAATTGTCAATATGACTAGCCTATATCAATTATAAAGACTTTATTACAATATTGCTATAAGGGCCGCTTTCCCCAACATTCATATTTTTTATTAATGACTGAGTGGCAAACCTGGTTCCCTCCCAACGACTACCGAACTTCTCACAAGCTGTAGCCTATCTTCCTTTTTTTGCTAAATTTCATAAAATAATTCCGAAATTTTCAAACGTTTTTCTTATTTTGCAGTGTTCGACTTGCTTGATGAGCTAGGCGGCTACTTGCCTCCCACGTCGCAGGGATTTGTCGACGTGAGCTTGCTGCTGGGCAAGTTGCTTCGTGTGAACGGCGCACCCATGTTCGATGTCTACATTGACAGAGACCTGCAGAACGGCACCAGGCATGTGATATTCGTCGACTTGCCGCGGCGCTTCGGACACACCAGTCGATTGTTTCACCGTCCTTATAATGTAAGCTCTTCTTCATCGACTCTGTGTTACTCTCAGTCCTATTTGCGATTTATTCAATCTTAGACCATGTATAGAATAGACACGGCCTATGCTATAAATGTTGAAGCAAACATGAATAGGCTGATTATTAATAGGGGCAAATCATTTAGCGCGATTTATTCAATTCCTAGACCATGTATAGAATAGACACGGCCTATGCTATAAATGTTGAAACAAACATGAATTGGCTGATTAGGGGCAAATCATTATAGTCGAAACTATACGAGCGTTAATGGGGCAAGACCACAAGTCACAACTATACGAGCGTTCTTTGCTTTCGTATTATAGCATAGCCTCCTCTAATACTGAGGCTATGATTATATAGGCTATTAGAGGAGGCTATGATTATAGGCTACACTTACTATATCATGTACTACTGTATAGTCATAGCCTCCTCTAATACATTAGTATTCTAATACATCTAATACATGAGGAGGCTATGGTATATAGTACATAAAGGACCTTGAATTTATAGTGTAGTCGTGCATTAAATTATCTCAACAGCTGATATAATCTTGTCTCTCTCGCACAGTTCACTCGCTCTCACTCTCTCTTAGAGGCAAGAACAGTAGAGATGTTTGCTTCAAAGACTTCTTATGTGAAGGTAGGGAAGACCGTGTCTATTCTATACATGGTCTAATAAGTATTCAATCATAGCCTATTACCATTTACAGACATATTCCCGGTTTTTCAGTCGCTCAATAGGCAGTTTATGGATCCAATAGCACTATTGAATCAATAAGCGCATGTGTTTTCAAATGCAAAAAAGTTATTGATTCAATAAGTTTATTGAACGACTGAAAAACCGGGCACTAAAGAGCTAATTTACTGTTCCCACACCTGAAATGTCATAAATTAAGCACTGGAAACTTTCTACTTGCATAATATGTGATGTCAATGGCAACTGGACCTCAATGTACTTCAATGTATTTCAAGTACCGTATTTTGAATATCATTCATATTTTAAATTATTAAAAATCTGATATAATAGTGTAATTGGACCTCATGTAACCTTTTATTAGATTATTTTAATGCCTATGAAGGATATTACGAGTATTTTGAATATTATTCATATTTTAAATTATTAAAAATCTGATATAATAGTGTAATTGGACATCAAGTAACCTTTTATTTTAATGCCTATGAAGGATATCACGAGTATTTTGAATATCATTCATATTTTAAATTATTAAAAATCTGATATAATAGTGTAATTGGATTATAATACTGTTAATTTTTTTCTGCTTGTGCTATAGTTAGCATGTTGGACGGATAATTCAGAATTTTTCATCACTTTTAAATAATTTAATTTACAGGTAGATGAGTTACCGACATTCTTAAACAGACAGAAGCGCTATACTGATGAGAGTAGAGCGTATTTATACTTAAAAGTAAGTAAAACCTTAGTACAGTATTCTAATATAATATTATTTCAATAATAATTTATAAAATATCAGTATAATTGGTTTAATTAATATTGTCATATTCTGATATAGTGGAGAGTAATAATATATGATAATTATTAAAATTAATTCATTATTGTAATGAATTATGTGATGACTTGAGTTTGTACTGTTTGTATATAAATTAGAAGGCGAACTGTTTTGGGTATTAATAAGCCTATTGTACTCCCCTCTGTGAAGTGTTGAATAAATTATTGATTGATTGAAATTTAATTGGAATTACTCATGAAAAAAATCCATTGACTCATTTCTGTTTCTAGAACCTTAAAATCGGTATTCTTATTCTCCAGTTTGAAACGAAGAGATTGACACCACTCTCACACTTCAATACCTATAGCAGGATTCTTTTAACTTGTCAGAAAACAGCTGATTTAACGTTAGTAAACGAGCGTACATCAATCAGCTGTTTCATGACAATTTAAAAGAATCCTGCTATATCTATTTTCTGTATTATTTTACCGTATTACGTGTATAGCAGGATTATTTTAAATTGTCAGAAAACAGCTGATTGGTGTACGCTCGTTTACTAACGTTAAATCAGCTGTTTTCTGACAAGTTAAAAGAATCCTGCTATACTAAATATGTTAACGGGAGAACACTTGCCCCCGTACTAGAAATAGATTGCTATGTCACCAAAAATCGTGTTTCATAGTGTATGATTAACAAGAACAATATTGGAAACAAATTATTCCTATGTCCTGCATTTTGCTCTATCTTGGTTAAATGAACGAAAATATTGTATAAAATATGAATTTTTCAAGGGTTAAAGACAAAAACAAATTTGAAAATTGCAGGACAGCTCTGAGGAGCGACGTTTGCTCACTATGGAAGGATTGATCCATAAATTCCTGCCGGCCACTATGGCCAAGGATCAAAAAGTGAAGGAGTCTCACAGCACGCTGCTCTTCGCTTCCATGCTAAGTAAGGTATTATCCTTTGCTCTTCTATCTATTTCTATCACTTTCTCTCCTTCTTCATTACCTATTGCTGCTATTCTTTGATTTACTCTTGCTTGAACATTGAACAATCTTGGCAATATTTTCATCATAGTTTTCCAGTCTCTATTAATTTATTAAAGGCTAATGTATTGACATTTGAGTTAGCTGTGAAATTTGAAGCATTTCTGTAAACTCCTTGACTCTGTCACAAAAGTTTAGAAGATATCTAATATCATATAAGAAAAAGGCACTTGACTCTTGACAATATATTCTCATCATATCGTTTTCAATCTCTCAATTTATTAAAGGATAATGTGGTTATATTGATATGAGGTAATGTGTGTATTAGTCTGTGAAATTTGTGATAATTCTATAAACACATTGAGCCTGTCGAATTTGAATGTTCAGGAGGCGTGTAATATAGGAAAAAGACAGATGCACACAGGACTTATTTCATTCTTTTATACAGGCATGAAGCACAAATCATTACAATATTAGGCCTATATTCCAGAAAAACGAACAGGCTTAGCCTAGGTTTTACTACAATCAAGAATGCCTTGAAATGCCCTTCAGAATGGTTCTTATATTATTTTATATTAATATTAAAACCCTTAAAACTAAGACTTAAAAAATATTTATATTATTTACAGATAAAGTTTTGAAGTAGCATATCTTTATTCGAATATAAGATAGTAGTAAGCCCAGCACACACATCGCTACAGTTCAAGAATTTGTACTGAATTACATTTCCACTTGTATGAACATTAAACAAAAGTAACTGAATAATATTAGAAGTGGAATATTGAAATAATGTTTGGTGAGCATGATAAATCTTTATGACATTTGATTGGCTCTTGATTATTTATGATAAATTGTTTATTCTGAGAAGGTACTTGTGGAATGTATTAAATACAAATTTTGTAAACCATAAATGTTGTTGGCATTTCATGGAAATTGAGTGCTCAAATGAAATTGATTCTACAGAATAATGTAATAAATTTACCCAACCGTTCACATGCTATGTTGCAGTTATATCCAAGAGCCAAAGAAATAGCCCATCGATTGCAGCATGACGATTCATATGAATACCTCAATCTGACTCAATTGCAGAAAACGTATAGTTTTGTAAGTAAGCATTCTCCATACATTTCGAGTATTGCTAACCCATATATATATATATATATATATATATATATATATATATATATATATATATATATATATATATATATATATATATATATATATAGGAACTTGCTAATTTATCTGAATCCTTCAACTCTCATTCCTTAATTGATTTGATGAGGTACCTCTTATTGTACCAAGGCTTATAATATTATTTCTCTATTAAATATAGTATAGAATATAAAAATTTAGTACCTACCTAACATCTTTATTGGATATAAAGAATAGGATAATCTCCACTAATAATTAATATATTATCTACACATAAATAATTACTTATAAACAAATTTTTTCAAGCAATCAATCACTCTTCTGTCAAGTTTTCACTGTATTACAATTCCTGCATCACAATAATTGTTTTTTTTTTACAAAATGAAATCAAATTTGACAAACTCCAATAAAATATGATATGATAATGTAATAGAATATTATGTGTGTAATTATAAATCATAGAAAAATTCTATTGTTTTTGACAAAGTTTAGTGCAGTATTGGTTGTTATGACATGATGTGATTTATTATGACAAGTACATAAAAAAATACCAAATTATCTTTCCAGAAACTTATTTCTTCTCAAATCATCCAATAGAATATCTTTTAAGTATATGTAATCATTAATTTTTGAGTAATAGAGGCAAGATTCTTCAATGAACTTATCATTTACTTGAGTAATTCAGTAGTATAATATACATGATTTTGCAATGTGTGGCATGGTTTTTTATAATATTGTAAATCACTGATAGTGAAATAATATTTGTTGGTGCAGGTACAGTGGAAGCCACTTTTTGAGCACGTATTTTCTACAAGTATATCATCGTCGGATACAATCTATGTGATGGCTCCAATTTACATGCAAAATCTCGGCCATCTTTTGACTCACTTTCAGACAAGGTAACAGGTGCGAGCCCCCTTAACACCTATTTTATTGTTATTTTATCTCCTCATTCAATGAACCATAGAATATACGTTTTTTTTATAAATTTTGATACATATTAACGAAAATACATATTAATATAAATATATTGAAGGGCCTGAATATCCTTACACATTCCATTTAGAGCCCTTCATTATCATTGACTGATTTTCGCTACGCACGGATGAAGGGGTGTAAAAATGAGTTTTCTCCTTCGGACGCTATTTTCAAACCAATAATCATGGAAATTGTATTAAATTTTTCAAAAAGATCTGTAGAATATTATTGTAGCCTACGCTATATAACTCTAGCTGTGAAAATTCTATTTTTCAATCTTAAAGTGGCAGTCAATGAAAATGGAGCAATCTCACTCATGATTAACTTCAATAATGAGTGATAATAAAATATTTTAAGGTACTAAGTCACATACATATTTATTGTGAAATAAATTGGCTCCAATTCATTGTGAAGAAGACGTAATTTACGGTACATAAGCATTCCTTAATTGATACGAATTTTATTTTATTTTCTAATTGAGTAAATGAAATCATCTTCAATTGGCCTGAGTTATTTATTTATTTAGAAAAATACATAGTTGAGGGCACCAGAAATTGAATCCTATTATAGCCCACATAACACGAAAGAGATTAACACAAACAAGAATTATGATGAAGATAAGTTGTATAACTTGATTGACAACTGAAGTATGAAGTAATGATTGACAGTTCCTCTGTATTGTGGAATTCCAAATAGTCTATTTCTTGTATCCAAGTTGTGAAAAGTTTATAACAACTAGTATTCAATAGTAGTCAATCAATCAAAATATCGTTCATTCCTCAATAAAACATGGTACATACTCGTACAAATATAATTAATAGCATAATAATACAAAATTGTATAGATACAGTATAAGGATTCTTTCTTGTCAGAAAACAGCTGATTTAACGTTAGTAAACGAGCGTATAATTTCTGACAATTTAAATCCTGCTATACTAGAATAATTTTTGTTATATACTAGAGGAATAAGCCTACATGGGCAACTGCGGCCTGTGTGTAGACTCGAGTTGAAAACTGTAAATTAAAATTTGTGTGAACTGTGAAGTGAGAGCAGAATGAAGTGACACAGCTCAAACGAGAGCGAGGAGCTTGAGGTGAAGAAGGTAACTAAATGATTATGAAACTAAGGAAAAATTATATTGTCAAGAAAGAATAGAATAGTACTATTCAAACAGTGTATACAATTATTCAAGTTTATAATAACTACAATTGTACAATCTTCTTCTTCTTCTCTTTACTTTACCTTTACCTTTCCTATTCAGTTATCTGCATCTTTGGTTCTAGTTTCATCATAGTCTTTATAAAATTATCTTTGGTCTCCCCACTGTCTACACCCCTGGGTGCTATAATAATTATTGAAATTATTGTAAAATACAACACCATCTTAAATTAAGTAAGTGATTGATGAGTTGCAGAGTGGTGCACAATTGCCGCTATTGATCTACGCGACCGACATCCTTCTGAACTGGTGAACTCGATCGCTGCACTGCGTGGTGGCAGCCAGTGTGTACAGTCAGGCGGTCAGTGCCATGTATGTCACTCAGTACTCGCCCCAGTACATACAGCAGCTTGGCGAGAGGGTGAGTAGTAACTATAATCAACTATAACTATAACTATAACTTTACTAGAACTGTATAACTATACTAGAACTATAATAACTATAATATTAGCAAGATGGAACTACAATACAGCAATATAGAAAGATGGATTGAACAAAATGTTTTTTCAAGCTGACTGTATAAGGAGTTGTTTTCTGTATTTCAAACAATCATCTATTAGGCTAGGCGTACTCCGGTTAGTCAAGACAAGACAAGAAGAGATTAGTCAGTTATACAGTACTTAGAAGAGGTTATGCAATATGCTTATTGCAGTTACTCAGCAATATAGAAAGATGGATTGAACAAAATGTTTTCTTAAACTGACTGTATAAGGAGTTGTGTTCTGTATTTCAAACAACCATCTATTAAATAGGTTGGTCAAGACAAGACAAGACGGATTAGTCAGTTTAGTAGTGTACATGGTTGTAACACACCGATTAGTCATTGCATCGGTGTGCGCTTCACAAGCAACTATGAATACTGTGACTAAACGTGACTAATCTCGTCTGTCTTGTCTTGACAACCTTGTGCGCTAGCTATACTAGATGGTATAATACAGCTCAGTAAAAACATTTTGTTCAATCCTTCCATATTGTTGAGTAACTGCACAATTAATGCATAATTGAACTGTTCAGAGTTGATAGAAAGGTTTATTATCGTCACGTTTTATTCTCTACTACTACACTCTCATCGTCAGAGGCACCTCAGAATGTTTGTGTAAGGGATGACTGTGACCTGAAAACTGTCACTCTTCGGACGATGACCTTCCTCTGTATTGGCCATGCGCTCTGTCCCGTTAGTTTTTAGAAGGAGCCTTTCTTTCAACTCTTGATAACTAGGGTATATAACTATAACTATACTAGAACTATATAACTATAATACTAGAATACAGTAATATAGAAAGATGGATTGAACAAAATGTTTTTTTAAGCTGACTGTATAAGGAGTTGTTTTCTGCATTTCAAACAACCATGTAATATATTAAAAACCTTTTGGCGCATTCCTTTCTACTGTGCTTCCACCACTGCGAGATTTGATTTATTTATTTATTTAGCGTATGGCTTTTAATAGTGGGGAGACCCGAGTAGGGTTGTTCCACTTCACCAACATAACCAGGGCATTTAGCATTTTGCCAACGACATTTTCTGTTTGTTTTTACTTGTAGAATACCGTGGTAGTACTGGAGTCACTATTCTTTGGGACACCCTGTATAGAAGCACTAGAATTGCAAGTCGGGTAGATTCAATCAAATTTTATCATGATGAATCCATTAGCTATTCAATAGTAATTATTTAATTGGAACAGTTACAACATCTCAGTAAATAATATTCTGCATTAAATTTATTTTACTTGAGGCTAGGCGTACACCGGTTAGTCAAGACAAGACAAGACGAGATTAGTCAAGTCTAGTCACAGTACTTCATAGTTTAAGAAGCAACACACCAATTAGTCATTGCATCGGTGTGCTGCTTCAAGCAACTATGTGGTGAATGACTAAACGTGACTAATCTCGTCTTGTCTTGTCTTGACTAACCGGTGTACGCCTAGCCTAAGATGGGGATTGTCCAAGTTAAATTCTGCTGAGTTTTGAATTCATTGTAATTGAAATTTTGCAGGTGAGAGAAATGTTCAATAAGCTGAAAGCCACCTTGGAAAAGCGGCTGAAAAGTGTTTCATGGATGGATGATGAAACAAGAGTTAAAGCACTGAAAAAGCTGGCCGCTCTGAAAGTCGAATTCGCCACGTGGCCTCAACTTTCCAATCAAACGTTCCTAGAAAGTCTTCTGCAGGATGTGAGTGAGTGCAAGATCCATAATTAGAAGTCTCCGTTTTCAAAATCAATAAAAAAATTCATTGATTTTTCCTGAACACAATTATAAAATTAAAATACATCAATATGACTCATTCTATCCAGTAGTCCGTTTCATGTAGAAGTTCTGTAATACAGGAAGAAGGCGGTCACACACTATAGACATCCACTACGGGGGCCACCACTTGTACGACAAACCCCTTGTACAAATATACCTCTTGTTGGACATTTTCGAAATTGAGAAAACTACGTTTTAATAGGTGTCGTACAACTGGTTTGTCGTACGAGGGGTAAAACGTAGTATTCTCAATTTCGAAAATGTCGTACAAGATGCATATTCGTACAAGGGTTTTGTCGAACAGAAGGTGGTGACCCATCAACTACTGCTCGGTGTACTGTGTATTTAATTAATAAATCTAGTGTGTTCCAGGATAGCATAGATACTAAAAGTAGCTCAAAAATAATCACACAAATAGCTTGGTGTAGGCCACTATGTGGAAAGAATTTCTAGTCTGTCTGCCTTTTTCTGTTTGACAGGTTCATTTTTATGGAATAGGCCAACGAGTTAAAAAATAATGAAAAGTGATTTTTATCATTCAAACACAATTTCATTGCATTGACAAAAGTCTTGTTTCTAAGATAGACTAATTGATTTTCTTGTTTTGATAAAATAAGGAATATTGATATAAACAATGCAACAATGATATAGAATTAATATTATTACAAGTAATTGACGTAATTCTCCATTTCCTAGATGTCTTCAAATTCATTTCTATACCATCTGCATCACAATCTATCACCTAATTGAAAATTACCAATCTTTTATTAGGCCTACCTCGAATTGGATACTGTAGCAAGATAATTCATATTCTCAAGAGACAAAAGATTTACAAGAAAATTATTACAATAATAACAAGTAATCAATGAATGAAAAAAAAATCAGCAAACAATCACAATTGAACTGAAGACCAAGTTTTCTCCAATTAATTTACCTTTACCTTCAATTTTTTACCTTTACAGTTATATATTTTTTATTAATTTCTGCTTCACGCCATTTGATTTATAGCAAAATACTGATCAATCTATCTTTCAACAATCAGGATGTTTTTAACCATAAAATAATTCTTATAATACAACAATAGAATATTGTTCTCTCATATTTCAATAAATTTTTATTATGAGGGATGTATTTCAAGCAATCAAAGAATTCTATTTTTTTTTTAATAAGTACCTAGGTACCCAGGCTATGTATTCATATATTCAAATACATCATTATAATGTCCATCTTTCTTGCAGGTTGAAGTGTCTCGTGAAGACTTTTTTGGAAATGTCATAAACAGATACAGACAAATGAGAACGTTTTCTGTAGATTTTCACAAGCAGCCTTCCTCTGATAAGAAGTAAGTTACAATACCACCCACTAAAAATCTCCTTCTATCAAAAATCAAAATCTTTGTTATCGTTTTATAAATGAATCAAAATCAAATACATTTTGTAGGTACTGTATTATTGAAAATATAAATGATTTTTATGATGATTTATCACGAACAATAGGCTACCCTACAGAGAGTGTATAGTCACACTATAGTGTATAGTAACTATACACTCTCTGTAGGCTACCCTATTGATGGGATTTGGTTGAGCATTAATAGCTTAAGGACAGTAAATTGGTGAATCACTCAACATATTTTGCACTGAATTCTATACTGTCCCTGCAATTGAATAAAAGTAAAAGTTCAGTCATGCAGCATCTAATTCAAATTATTTTTTTCTTGTCTCCAGCAATACATTATAATAATTGTTGATAGAATTCATTGAACAAAACTGACTTATCGATTGTTTGAATGTTAGCGAAAAGAGAAAACCTCACGTTTAAATCACGACTTATGAATTTTCAATTCAATCATTTTTATAACAAATCTATGTGATATAACAAATATGTGATTGTATAAATCAAATTTTTAACGTTTTTAACGTCCTTTGTGTCTCAGATGGGCGTTTCCATTTATCGTCAATGCATTCTATGAAGTGACTCTGAACACAATAGGTGAGTGATGTTAATTATTATAACATTTTAAGTACCGGTACCTAGATAATCATTCTTATGAGTAATCTTGAAATTATTATTATTAATAAATCAATCGACTGGCTACTTTTCAAATAGGAATAGGCTTAAGCGAGCTAAATTATTTTTGAGAGTTTATAAAAATAACTTACTATGATTAATGAATAGTTTTCAAGGAAGAATGCCAATTATACCATAATGCCATTATGCCATACCATAATGCGTCTTATAATCCTTTTTCAAAAGACTTTTGTAGAACTAATGACAGCCACTGTGACCCTTATATATTGGGACAATTTAGAAGAGAGTTATTCAATTCAGAGGTCAATTTTAGAGAGATTTATTCGCCAAAAGAATGATTAGTGGTCGTTGATATATTTTTATCGTATAGCTTTTTATCGGTGGGGAGGTTCTTCCTACCTAGGGTCTTTGACCTATAGGCTCTTTGACCCTATTCAGGTTTCGTTTGAATTTAAAAAAAAATACATTTGAGGAGTAAAAATTTAAAATACAGTATAAATGTAATTTAAAAATAAACTCAGCGCCATCTCTCGGCTGTGTGCTAGACACTATGTTCAATACTATAATTATTGAATACAAGTTTGCGCCTTGAGCTGTGGGATTACTCAAATTATTGATTGCTATAAAATTATTAATGGTGATAGAAGACAATAACTTACTTTGTTTTAACTGATTTTTCTTCACTGCTTCTTCAGTCTTACTCTTTTATCCTCTTTCTATTTTTTTTTTGCTCTTTTCTTTTCTCTTTCATAAGTACCCTTTAACTTTAACTTAAGTAAGATATTATTTTTATTTTCAACTGTAGTATTAGTTAATAAATTGTAGCTCAAAATCAGACCTGTGAAATCTTGTGAGCTGAAGTCGATTTTCATGTACAGTTGTAGGCTACTGTTTTTTCTTTGAAAAGTGTTGTGTGTGATCGAAATCAATAGAATTTGAATTTGAAATTTGAATTAAATATAAATCACATGACAAAAATTGAATAAATAATTTTTTGTTATAATTTTGCCTAGTGATCCCACTGTCACTGGTGACACAGCCGTATTTTCGAAGCGATATGCCGCACTACATCCAGTACAGCACGGTGGGTCTGATAGTGAGCCATGAAATGGTGCATGCGTTCGACGCCTTGGGCGCTGGCTGGGGCGGGGGCGGCGAGCAGCACCAGTGGATGACGGCCGCCGCCCGGCTGCGCCTCGAGGCGCGGCTACAGTGCATCGCCAAACAGTATTCGACCAACTTTCGGCGACAGGTGTCGTTCAGGGGCGTGCCCATCGAGATACAGGTGACAAGATACAAGATACATTAATCATGATACAAGATACATTAATCATGATACAAGATACAGTACTAGAAGATACAAGATACGGTACTAGAAGATACAAGATACGTCACTACTACAAGATACAAAAATCGTTACTACATTATACAACAATAGTTTAAATCCGTGGCAATAACAATTATAATTCTGGCAACAGACAAAAGAACCTTCGCGCATCGTATCACTGAAGTGATACAGTATCACATAGTACCACTACTCTAGTGAGCAAGTGAGATAAACTGCTGCATTGCATAACGTACGCTCTCTCTGCGCAGTAGAGTTCTTATTTTGGAGGCTCTTTTGTCTGTTGCCAGACTACAAATATTCAATCATCTATATCACACAAGAAACATGAATAGATTTAGAATTTTTCAACCTAGATTAGTTAGCAACTGTAATAAATCATATCTGAAAAAACTACATTGTACAACAATAATTACATCAACAGAGTTATTAAATAATAATTATTCAATATTCAACCATCTCAGTCATCTACATCACACAAGCGAAACATGAATAGATTCAGGATTTTACAGCCTAGATTAGTTAGCAACTATAGCCTAATATAAAATGTAATATGCCACATTTTTTATAGAAATATATACATAAGCTTTATAAGACAGATAGAACCCCTATAGTAATACTATACTCCTATACCCCTATAGTAATACAGTACTATAATATAATATTACTATAGTAATACTAGTAATAAGTCTTCTGCACACCTTTAAGCGATATTTCACTCTTTGATTGTTTGAAATGGGCAGAGATGTCACTTATCAACTTACTCATTTATTCCACTCTCAAGATTTTAATTTATTCATATCTTTGATACGATCACCTCATAAAATATGAAGTTATTGAATATTGTCGTTTTTAAGCATTTATCTTTTCTTAATGGAAAAAGAAATCACAGATGGTGAGTTGACAAGATGGAAAATCCATAGAAGGAAGGCGGTGATTCACTGTAAAATACTAAAATATATTTATAATTATATAAAAAGGCGATGCCGGCTGTTCTGGAAAGCTATTAATACCGGTATTCAGCGCAATAAAATGAAACAACACAGACGAAAAAGATTAACCATTCTGCTATTGAATTTTTTGCACTTGTTCTTCCTAAAAAGCTCAAACACCTTTTTTATTCTCCTTAAATTATTGTATGCGGGTTGTGATATCCATTCAATGATGTTGTCTATTCGTATAATAATCTTGTATTTGTATTTAATGTTGTATGTTTGTATAATAAGTGAATAAATAAAATTAATTGAATTGAAAATATGTATGAAAATATATTCTATTCACTTATTAGATGCCTATACTATTTTCCAATATATTTTATACTTGATTATAATTATAACCTTTTGTTGCAGTTTGATTGGAATATCACCAGAAACGAGAACATGGCAGATATAAGTGGCTTACAAATGGCTTATGAGACATGGTTGCAATTGCAAGACAAGCACAGAGATCCTAGTCTGTCCAGTTTGAATTTGAAGCCAACTCAACTATTTTTTCTGCATGCTGCTCAGGTGAGCGAATCAATAAATGAGCAGAAATTTATTGATCATATTATATAGTATTATTGATGAATCAAGAATAATCAAACATTTATTACGGTATATTCACAGATAACAGATTTTTTCCCAAGGAAGTATTGTGAAGTGAGTGGACGAGAGTAAGAAATCTACCTCACAAGAAATTTATGTTCTCAGTAGCACGATGGCTTGAAAAACAGGCATTTTATGCTATAGAAGAGTACCTTAGCCATGACTCTAATAGCTTTAATTAGTTTTCAAATGTTTAATAGCTTTAATAGTTTTATTAATTTTTAAATTTTTGTATTATTATGTATGTTAGGCCTAGATGAATTGACTGTACAGATGTAGTAAATGTATTGTTCAACTGTGCTGTATACAAGAATCATACATAGTTTACCGTAATATAATATGATGGTGAATTGTAACTTTAGTCAACGTATGAAACGCTTCAAGACTATTACTTGTATAAACATGTGACTCAACTGTGAATTGTGTCCTCTTTAATATGGACAAAGCCTATTGTATAATGACACTGTACCGTAAGTTACTTAATGGCCAATTTTGATTCTTGATTCTTTAATACAAAATGTGATAATTACATGTTATTCATGAATGGATTTCCTTCAATAATAACAAATAATATGAACCTCTTTACCAGCAAAAATGAAGAAGAATGTTGAGCAACAATGGTGCTCTCTCATTTCAATTTGAACTTGCGTTGCCATACATTTGTTTCAGAATGTCTTACTGATTTGGGGTGAATTAACAACAAATATCATATTATTTAGCTGTAGCCTATCCTTTTCAACATAAAATATACTATAGTCTGGCAACAGATAAAAGAACCTTTGCGCATCGTATCACTGAAGTGATACAGTATCACATAGTACCACTACTCTAGTGAGCGAGTGAGATAAACTGCTGCATTGCATATAACGTGCGCTCTCTCTGCGCAGTAGAGTTCTTATTTTGGAGGCTCTTTTGTCTGTTGCCGTACTTTCCTGTAGAGAATTATAAACATCTATCTCGACCTAGATTAATTCTAAAAGTAAGATACTGTACGCTAGCTCTCAGTCTAAAATAATAGAGTCTATAATAATAAAAATAATAATAATATATCTGTATAACAATAATATCTAAATAATAGATAATTCATATTTGAATATTAATTGGAATGAAATTAGTTTATTACACTTGAACTTTGCTTTATAACAAACCAACTTTCAAAACTGGCATTCTAATTTGATTAGATCGATACTTTTCCTCTCAACCATTGTGTTGTAAGTAGTGAATTAATTCTTGAACTTTTTTCAGGTTTATTGCATAGATATATCACCAGAAGACTACATTGTACTGGTCGAAAAGGATTTCCATACACCTGCACCAGAAAGGTAAACTCCACTTAATACATCTTAACTCATTCATCTCTTGAAAATAAATTCAATGACATGGATTATTAAATGTTTTATGAATCCATAATAGAATAGATTAGCCTGTATGGATTCATAATCAAAGTTTCAATCCTCAGGAAGTTTTATATGTATTATAAGAATGCAAATGATTTTTCTATCAATGTTAATTTCGACTTTGTCATTCTTCTAAGTTCAACTTATTTGTTTCTGAAGCATTATTACAAGATACAAGGTGAATTATAATGATAGGCCCACTCTGATCATTCATATCATGTGTAGGCTATCAATGGTGTGATATCAATGTAGGCTACAATATGCAACTTTTCAATTAGTTTCATTAAAATAAAATAATTATAGAAAATTAATCTCATTCGTTTAGAGAGGTTGTATTTTGAATTTTGTTTCTAATGTCCTATATTATATAAATACATAAAAATTTATGTGACTAATCTATGTACCTTTGTATCTAATGTATCTACGCCATCATAGAGGAGAAGTGAATCATACAAGTCATTTTTAATGTTGAATATGTTAGCCTTGAAACCTATTATAATGTGTTAGGCTAGGCGTACACCGGTTAGTCAAGACAAGACAAGACGAGATTAGTCACGTTTATAATTCAGTTGCTTGTAGCAGCACACACCGATGCAATCACTAATCGGTGTGTGTTGCCTACAACTATGTGAATACTGTGACTAAACGTGACTAATCTCTTCTGTCACTAACTGTACGCCTCCTATAATACTAGAATGAACAGAAAATTCGAAATTAAACAATGGCTTTTCTTATTTTACAGAGTGAACGGAATCATGATGAATTCTCAAGGATTCTCCAACGCCTTCAAATGTTTGATTGGAACGAAAATGAATCCAGCAAAAAAGTGTTCAACTTATTGAATAATTTTAGTCCAAATGACAATATTTCAATTGAGTGTCAGTGATTGTAACACCATTAGCTGTTATACAGGCGATCATTTTATAAATAGTATATAATTTGTATATCTGTGATATTTCATTGTAAGCAATAATATTTAGAATAATTATATAACTGCATTGCTGAGAAAGGTTTTAACTTGGTGCTTTGAATTGAACGTTTTTAAAGTGATTGAGATTTCAAGAAACCATTTTTATGTTTTTATGGCAATTGATTTAGTCTGGCTGTTGTATTTTTTACGAAGGATCCAATTTTATAAGATATAACAATCCAAGATTGAAGCAAGTTTATACAATTCGAATATTTTGGAAGTATGCTAGTCAGGTCTAGATAACACGTCCACCTACTCTCTAGACTAGATGCTGCCAAGTTCGAGATTTTTAAATACAGTATATTTTGACTAGAGGAATTCCGTAAATTGTAAGGAAAATCTTTTATAATTTTTCATGTCATTCAAATTACAACCTCATTAGATAAAACAAGGATGAAAGTATTTTTATCACTGAACACTAAACTATAAAGCTAAATTTAAAATCCCACTTTAAATCAATAGAAAATCACAAGGTATTTGATTGAACGTGGTTGAAAAAGATTGAACACCAAAAGTAAAATATTTTTTAATACTTTTTATGATAATGTCAATTCCTTGACACGTTTTAAACGTTTCTGATGAATCTTGAACGCTGGAGCAAGTCTATTTTTCGTTTCAATAGTTGTATGTTGGGATAGTTTATAAAATATGAACGTAGGAAAGTGCATTTTTTGCTTGGTTAATATTAAATTCTACATCGTAGTCTACATTCTTATAATGCATTCCACATCCATATTTCTACAATCCACAGTTATTGTATTCCACTATTGGGGAATTTTGTCTCACAACGAGGAGTCAAATGATCTAACTGATAAACTGGAAAAAAAACTTCAATAAATAAACTGATTGTCTGTGAGAGTTGAATAAATTATGAGTGTTACTATCACCGGAATTGGAAAAAATAATGATAAATTGCAATGAAGTAATTTTATAACGCGATCTGAATGATTCTACTTCTAACACTTATCTGTGAAAGATTTTTGAGTTGTATGTTCATCACTGGAATAAGAAAATCTATTATAAAATTACTATAAACAAGAGAACATTTCAAAATGAACTTATCCTCTGTAATATTTATTATTTCTGTTTACATGTACATTGTACACAGTACTCACAATGAGTTATAAAATCTTTGTTATAATAATTGTAATCCCTGGAATCATGTACACGGTCCTTGTTAACCTTCATCATCGATGAATTATTTGAGCTCAAAAAGTTCAAGCTCACAATATATTCAGTTATCAACCTGAATTTTAATACAAAAGTTTCATAATCACAATTTTTCCTGTACTAAAATAATGGCTTCTAATTTACATCATCGAAGACATTATTGATGTATTAGATTTTTTCAATCCAGTATAGCTTAAATATGATTTGTTATAAATCTTATCAATTTCAAAATACTGTACAATCTTTGCAATTTATTACCTCGATTAACTACCTACAATGTGTTGACCATTGTTGTTATGTGAGTAATTTTGAAAGATATATTCCAAAATATGAAATTATATCGAGATAAATAGATATAACTTAATTACTCATTACATATTCAGAAAAAGCGACGAGCTTATGAGAAATTTGCTCAATGAAGATCGTTGTAATTGGAATAAAGGCTTGTACAATTCACAAGTCATTGCATCAGGTAAACAAGTGCATTGCTTTTAATAAGGATTTTATTACTAAAATAAGTAACCAAGTACCTTAGTTGAAGGCAATAGATATATTGTTACCTTTTGTAAAATTCAAACAAGACTATTTGCCGTTAATGATGCTTATAGCAAAATGATGATGATCTTCATAACTGAAGTACGGTACTGTGACTAACGTTTTAGTTGGAATAAATGAGTGCACTAAAGGGATTCAGTGCATTACTGAATCAGAAGTAAAGGCAGTCAAAGAAGTGATGTTCTCAAAATATTGATAATCTTATCTTCAGTGCTGGTGCAATATACTGTAATTCAAAAAAGGAATACAACTTATTACTAATGTATGCAATTGGTAAAAAATGGATCCAAAATCATTTTTAGTTCCATCTTTATATGTTCAATATCAAATAGAACCCTGTAGTTTAGTTTCGAGAATTATTTATTGTAAAATAATCATTGTTACCTGTAATTGATGTTTATATTATTGATTCAGATAGTTTTCCAAATCGGTGTTGTAGATAGCATACAATTTTCACATCAAATGAAAATCAGAATGTAGATAATCACTGTAGAAAATTTTTGACTAATTTCTGAAAAGGTTTTCCAGCTTTCTCGCATTGCTTTGGTGACTTTTTCAATGTATTATTCATTCTAAATTCATTTTTGTGATGTATTCAGTAAGTTACTATTCAGTGAGCTCATTGTGGCTGTATTAATCTTATTGATAATTTACTTACCAACTCAACTATTGAATACTTGACATATTTTGAGAAGAGAACATTTTGAGCAATCATGAACTTCAAGCATCCATTATTCTGAAATCATGATTCAATGATTGTATATTCACAAATGATGATTTTTATGGTGATTTAAAACTATGTAATCAACGTAAGTGCCAACTGAAAAAATCAAAGAGGAATAATTGTTGATTGTTATTGAACAAGAAAACAGCAATAATTTCTTACTGTCTCTAATGAAATTGTGAATTTTATTGTTTGTAATGATGAATATTATTGTAATAATGTTGAAAGCTGATTGATTACATGAGAAAAATTTAAATTATTGACAGATTCCATTTATTTATAAATCCTTTCATCTTTTTATCATTCACTTACAAAATGTCATCACATGCTATGTAATCTTTCCTTTTCATTGTATTGATCCTATTCATACTGCTGCATATATTGATCTTTATTTCAAAGATAAAAATGAAAAGAGTATTGATTTTGGATAATAAGATCCACAATGTTGAAAGTGCAAGTACTAGACTTCAATAAACATAAATAAGAAATGCATGCATTTCCAGAGTATTTGATTATTCAAAACATTTCCAATGTAAAAAAATCATTAGTAGCCTATTATTTACATCATTAGGTATAGATTTTGATGGATAAATTCTCAATCATGGACTTCCATAAACATTAATAACAAATATAAATGCATGATTAATTAATTTATTAAACTTCCCCAATTTTTGTGGTAATACAGAAACACGCATAGCTACTTGTGAAAATTTGATGAAATAGGCATTTCTCACTTTGTCAGTACAAAGAGAACAATATTCTCTTCAAATTCGATTATTGAAAAGGTGGTATGGTGGTCTAGTTTCAGTTGAATACTCTAATATTACTCAAGAATCACAATAATTTTTCAAAAATAGTGTGCCGGCGATAGCCGAAAATTTGAATATACCGCTGTGAATAATCGATCGATACTCGATAGTCGATAGACACTCCTATCGACTTGCAAGTTGACGCACTCTGCCTTCTTTGCCAGTTCCAGTTTGTCCTGTTGATTCTTGCGCGTAGCGTGTTTGTTCCCGGCGTCGTGGTTCTTGTTCATTTTGTGAAAAGTTTTGTATTTTAAAGGATTTTCTGAGTGAATTGTCTCATTTTGATGTTCTATACTTTGAAGGTAAGCTATCAATCATGTATGAAGTTTGATAATTTCTAAGAATAGTGGATCAGACATCAGATTTGAAGTTGTTCGTTGGATGTTGCTTTTGGTTCGTGAAACAGCTCTTTCGTGAGAAATCGGGTTGAGATATTTAATTTCAGTTTAAATTAAATTTTGCAACAGTAGGCATACTTAATGAATCCTTGAAATTTATTTGTAGAAATCTTATTGATGTTGTGGAACTCCATAATGAAATAAAACACGGTTTAAATAAAACCGCGGTTTCTGTTGAAAATGTGACTGGTGTAGCCACGAAACCGCGGTCCAGTGCTGAAAATAATAAAACAGTGGAATTGACAATATCCTTTAGTGTTTTATTAGGCAGACACTAGACATGAGTTGCATGGCGTATTTTACGCCTATGCAATCGCAATCATCTACTACGGCCCAGCGCCCACGGAGCAACTGCTATCTGACCGAAATAATAACCTCTGTCCGCACACGGACAGTCAGCTGTGTGACCAGTTGCATGCGATTTGCCTTGTAAAAAAGCTCCCCTAGTGGGCGGTTTCCCACTACTATCCATTGCCGAGGTCAGATAGCAGTATAGTATCGCAAACTGGTTTGTGACTAGTCAGATAGCAGTTGCTTAGTGGGCGCAGGGGCTAAGGCTAAGGCACTATAAAGGTTTTACCGAGACCTATTAATAAGGCTCTTATGTCACAAAAAGTGCAGCTGCCTTAAGTTGACCCAGCTTGCTATTGGCCAGAGCTCCCTGTAACGAAGGTGTGTGGGATTGGTCTCGCTACAAACTGCCTTGTTGAACTGCCCGATGCTTAGCTCCGTGTCCCTGGGAGGAATGCGATACGTCATCGAAAACCGGTTTTTCATTGCTTGAGAGTGCTATCTTCGTCTCTCAGCTTCAGCCGTCAGGGACACGGAGCTCAGCAGCGGGCAGTAGGCCTATTCGCTGTGAGCATCTACGGAGTTGCGCTCTGGCGGATAATCTTATGAATCTTTCCTGGTAGATTAACATGGAAAGGATGAACTATGTACGTAAAAATTAGTTTATAATTGAAATAGAATTCCCTGTCGCTATTTTTCCTACTTGTCGATTGTGGAATTATATTTAGAATGATAAAATTAACATATTGCATGTTCTTAAATATTATTATAATCTTAAATTCAAGTTTTAAAATTAAATTTGAAGGTTATGTTTCAAGCAGACTGAGCAGACGAAGTAGTTTATCCACAGCTGAGTTCATTCCCAGCATTGGTCAATATTCCGAAATGGATTATGGGCGCGAGACTTCAAATCAATCAGATATGCTTTTAAACTGGATTTTACACTTGATTAATTCAAAACTGAGATCCGATTTCTTTGTTGAATCAATTTACGTTTGGAAATATGGAAGGATTAAAAGACGCTATTACTATTGTGAACGGTATTTATACGACAAGACTTTGAATGCATTGTAAATGCTTATTCCCTATCCTTTCTCATGTTAAACTACCTGGTTTCGTTCACTAAAATTCCGCGTGAGCGCAGGTGTCGATTTTATTATCCCCACCACCTACATGCACACAGCGAATAGTGTTATAATTATTAGCCTGTTGCCATGCCATCGCCACTCCATCTCAATGGGCGCTTGGACTTAGGTACCTACCAACTGAAGTTGGCCGTGATGTACATCTTGAAATTTACATAATATTATGATACAGATGATTTCTACGATGCATAGAAGCATGTGATCAAAATGATGATCTATCAAATTCATTATCGAACTTGTGCATTTTGATTAATGTTTTCAAACTGTTACTGGTCTTATATTTCTTACCTTTCAATCTGTGAACTCAACGTGTTTTAATCTAAATTTCTCTGCAAACCAAAACCTAATTGTCTACATCTTATTGTTTTCCTTATATTTGATTCATTTTTAATCCGCGTTTTACTTGAAGCTGAAGTGTTTTGATATAATTTCACAAAAGACTACCACGTACTTGTAGTGGAGATGTTATTATCATATCTCAGAGTGTGTTACATGTTATTAGGACTGTGTTGGATGTTTTTTGACAAGTTTTGACTGAGTTGAATCGAATTTTATTTCATCCAAATTGCAAATATTTGTGACTATGGCCAGCACCATTTTTTAATTCATGGTTGAACATTTAAAACATCAGAAATGTTTCAAAAGTAGTGTACAAGTTGATATCAATGTGATTCCATCAATCTTTATTCAGTTGAATGTTTTGATACTTTTTTGCGATGAAGCTTTTTCTATGTTTCTTGAGATATTGCGTTTGATATTGAACTTGGTAGACTAATCATGGCGTTGTCGATGTTTTTGTCAGCGTTTTTGGTGATTGTTTCAAGTAATCTTGTTTTTCTACCAATTGTAGACAGCGTACCGCCAGCTAAGGCGCAGAATGAAGAACAGTCGTTCACTCCTCGCATTCAGATACGTGCAATCCTTATCAGATGTCCACAGCACATTATACCTGATAACAGCGGAAGAGGAGGTGGCGCCAAATCCAACGATGATAAGGTGATATCAGTCTTGCGCACAGATGATATCATGCGATTTTCTGGATTTGACAAGGATGAACTGTTGATGCATTCCGAGGTGAAAAACTGCAAGAGGAAAATGATTATTACGATGATGATCAACAATTTAGGCAGGGTGAGTAATTTTTTTTTAGAATTTTATTGTTTGTCTTGTACAGCATAGTTGAAATTTGTGATATTCACAGTTTGTTACTTCCAAGTTTATGTATTCAATTAGGTGTAGCCTAATGTTTACATAATAAATTAAAAATATTTAAACGTTCAAGTTATTTTTCATAATATACGTTTAAATGCATGTTTATAATATTATCAATTCTTATATTTTAATTTATTGATCAAAATTGCTAATTAATAATGACATAAAATACTCTGAAGACTTCCGCTTCTGCAAATATTGACAACAGAATATTATTATTAATGGTGGGCCAAACACCTAAATTGATAATTAAGTTCAAGTTGGACTTGAAACTACACTTTCACCAAAGATAAGACAACTGCATCAATTAGTTTTTTATGGACTTTAAACAGTGGATACATTTTGGACCACTCTGTATAATATACATCGCTATAAATTGCATTGCTCCGTGTGTGAGCCTAACGTTTATCTTTTAGAAATCTGGAGGATTGAAGAATTGAATAGAACAGTGTTGAATGTCCTTGTTTTAATATATCTTTTCCAAATAATAAGTTGGAATTTGATGACACTCCATATCATTCACTGCAAAAGAATCAATTCGATTTATTTGTTTTGTTCCAAATTGAATAAATATTTTTAGACGATTTTCTGCTTATTATCCGGTTCATAATTTTTGTTTCCTTCTTGTTTCAGACGGTCACTGAAGAAGAATTCGTTGTGGTAGACCATGTATATGATCCAGATCTCCATAAAAGGTCACGTCTGTTGAATCCACTTGTATTCAAAATAAAACAAGATGCTGTATTACAACTTTATGGCATGCGGTATCTTCAGGTATGATCTCTAAGATTTATTTATATTATTCATGAAAAAGATGACATTAACTCATCAGTTAAAACATTCAGATGGCTTATGTTAATCACTTATATCAGCAAATTAGTAATGTAATTTTTCATTGGATTATCCTGTCATAATTAATCCACAATTAAATTGTATTGCTACATAATCCACATATATATGCTACATATGCTACATAATCCACAATTATTGTATTATTGCTACAATACATTTGTTTAGTAAATATTATGATTATATTGAATTTATTTTATCTTTGAAAATCGTATATACATTAAATATTTAGCAATAATTTTGTTTCTTCTCATGGACTGTGATAATGCTTGTGGAAGCTCAAAGAAAACATTAAATATTGATGATGCGAAAACATGTAAAAAAAACTAGCCTAAAAAGGCTTGATCATTTAAGTGAGGATTATCTATCGTAGGGAAATGGGAGAACAGCTAAAGAGTCTCTATAAACTTTTTGATATTTCCACTCAAAAGATGTAATGAGATTGGGAACTTAGAAGTTGAATTAATAATGTATAGTAGAATAGTTTTTTTAAGTGTACATTATGAAATATAGGATGAGGATAATAAGAATTGAGACATGAGTGTATTATTATACAGTATAGCCTAATACTTGTAACCTAAACAGTACAGTAGTTTGTTCTGTGTTTTCTCCCTATCCATCTGATACTACATTAATATTATAAAAGTAAATTGAAAACTGTATTGTTTTGGAAATTGTAGTGGTTTGAAGTAAGTTTTTATCAAGTGAGTCCTTATTGAGCGAGTGAAGTGAGTATTTTTTTAGTTTTATTGTGAAATATAACCTTGATTTGGACTTCCAACTTTAAATTAAAAAGAAAATTCTGTGTTTTTAAATTTATAAATGCTATAATGTATGTAAATTCTTCTTTATTGTATTTTGTTAGCTTACTTTTGATCCAATTGAACAAATCGGACAGGCAAGTATTTTTCTAAGCGCACTGTACTTTTGCCTAAATATTTCAATTTATGATTTTTAATTTTTTCCGATTTGAAAATAATCGGGGACAATAAACCATTCTTTTTTCTATTCATCACATCATGATAATTACGTTTTTCCTTTTTGTTTATTATTGTGAGTTGTGAATGAATGAAATGAACTAAATAATAAATAACATTTTGTTCTATCCAATTTATAAATTTGATTCTAAAATTTCTTCTTGTTTTAGTCTGTAAACGCGATGGCCAGGGAAGAAGTTCTAAACAAGGGGCAGAATAACTTCACAGGTTGTGACACTGCATCTTCGCAGCCTACATGCGGAATGGTGTACCACAACAATCGAGTTGTACCTTTCAGTGAGGTGAGAATGGCAATTTTTAAATATTTAAAATACTGTACTTCATTCTAAACTTTTTTCAGGAATATGTTACCATAGAGAAAGTATATACGCACCATTACTATCACTTACTCATGACGGCTGTTATTTTTTACTGTCCGTCGAAAATAGTTCGTGTTAGGTGAGTTCACAGGTCTGGCTGACGTTTGCTTTCTCTACTGTTTATTACGTTGTTGTGAACCATAACTGCTATTCAAAGGCTCCAATTCGGAAATAAATCAAGTCATCAAAAACAAAGCGTTAAAATACGCGATCAGGTCAATTTTCAGAGAAAAATATGAGTAATTTGATTGTGTTCTAGTGTGGTAAGCCAGTGAAAATGATTTTTGCTACAGTATTCATTCGTCTATAAAAATTACAAACAAGGTAACATACAGGAATTAGTTTTGAGAAGAATTATAGGTATTCAGATAGGGTCATAAAATTACATCAATTTGTAGCTTGAAATTTGAGTCGATTTATCTAGCTCATCGACAAAACAATAAAACGGCTTGATTTGTCGTTATAGTGTTAAATGGGCTTTCAGTAGTGAGAAGTTCAAGTTTCCATCAACCCATTAATCAATATAGTTAGTTACTTTGTTAGGCTAGGCGTAAACCGGTTAGTCAAGATAAAACAAGACGAGATTAGTCACAGTAATTAAGTTGCTTGACAGCACACTGATGACTAATCGGTGTGTGTTGCTTCATAAGCAACTATGTGAAGTACTGTGACTAATCTCGTCTTGTTTTGTCTTGACTAACCGGTGTACGCCTAGCCTTAGCTATCAAACCGTAAACGAATAGAATAGAATAACCCTACTTTTAGGAAATGAATTAATTTCTAAAACAATTGTACCATAAATTCACTTTTCTTCATCCTTTTCTAACCTTCAATATCTCCTTCCAATAGGGGTTCTGCTGCTCTTGTGACTCCTATGTAAACCTCCAGCGTCAACCAGGGCAGAGTATAGTGCGCCAACAGCAAATGTTCTCAGACCGTAAAGAAAGTCATTTTGCTGACGTGAAAGATTCCGATAAATACTACCACGAACAATCCAAACGAGATATCGATCAACGAAGAGTCGATTCTCGGCCGAAACATGAAGAAAGTATCGAAAGTAGATACAATTCGTTGAAACACTCCAGCAATCTTGATGTGTTGCGTTCAAAATATATGGCGAGCGATTTCGATTTTGCGAAAAACGGGTTCTACACGCCGCAGATTGTGAGGAAAAATAGTTTAAGTGACAATTTTAATAAATTTTCGACGAATCCTGACGAGGAATCTTGGGAACATAGAGGCAGATTGTATGATGTGGCCGATAAGTGGAATAGAGTACTGTGGAATAACGAGAAATTTGAACAGATTCCGAATAGCGGCGGAGAAGATGGTGAAAAGAAGAAAAGAAGTGTGGATGAAGAGGGGAACGGAAAGGAAATGGGAGGTGAAGAGAGAGAAAAGAAGAAAGAACGAGATGTAAGTGAGCCTGAACAAAGGATGGATAGTGGTGGAGAAGGAATGATTGACAAAGTGAAAGGTGAAAGAGAAGGTGAAAGCAAAGCAGAATTAAGTAGCGATGGGAAAGGAATAGTTGGTGAGAACAATGGAATAGAGGAGCTAAGAGATTTGGAAGGTGATAGTAAAGAAGAATTGAGTGGAAAGGGAATTATTGATGAAGACAGCAAAAACAAGGAACGGATAGGAGAAGAGAGGGATGATGTTCGAGGTGTGGATAAGGAAATGATTGATATGAAAGAATATCAGGGTGTAAGTAGTCGATTCGAAGTAAGTCTGACGGACAGTGCAGAAGGAATTGTTGATGAAAATGGTGGAATGCAGGAACGGCGAGATGTAGAAGGTGATCATGAGCGCAGATTGGATGTAAACAGTGAGGAAAAAGGAGAATTTGATGAAGGGGGTGTAGAAATGAAGGAACGTAGAAGTGTTGAAGGTGAATCTAAAACAATAAGATTGAATAGTGATGAAAAAGAAATACTTGATGAAGATGGTGTGATGGAGGAACGTGAAGATGTTGAAAGTGTGCCTGAAACAAGGTTAAATAGTGGCGATGAAGATAGTGAAATGAAGGAACCTCGTGATGTTGAGGATTTTGAAATTTCGAGTGCTGTTGAAAAAGTAATTTCCGATGAAAATTGTACTAACAAAAAAGAACGCAGCGTTCACGATGAACTAGATAGTTTAATTCGCAACAGTATGAGAGTAACAGACGAGAAACCATTCTTATTGAAACCGAAAGATTGGAAGACCAGCCTGAAGGCGTTGAAACTCAGAGTCAAAGGTCTCAAACCAAATTCGCCGCAAACTCAAAACGCCTACCAACCCGCTCACAGGTATGTGAAAGTCCTAGAAGAAAACGCTCCGGTCCTGGAAAGCGCCAAAGGTTTTCAAATGTCCGACTTTAAGCCTCGTTGGAATCCAAGTTCGAAAATCTCCTACAAAAAACCCACGCCCTGGGAAATTATTCCAAAAAAATGTGCCGCTGATAAACGTACTAAGAGTATACTTCGAGTTTTGACTAAACTCAATGAAGAGAAATGTCACCCTGATCCTGTTAACGATGAAGACTCAAAGGTTTTCGACAGTTTGATGAGAAATATCGAGAGAAAGCTGGTGAGAAATAGTAGAAACAATGTGAACGAAACTGAAACAACTAATACAAATCACACTGAAAGTTTGTACGATAATTCGACGAAAATAATGAACAAAAACAAGTGTGAAGAAGCTTGGAGTGAGCTGCAAACATTGCTCTTGGAACAAGCCATTGATGAGAAGTTGAGTTTGCATGATGCTGGTATAAAACAAACCACTAACGAATCTAATATCGTTTTCAATAAGGAAGATGAAAAGATAATTGACCGCCTGAAGCGACAAATAACGCGTTGGGTTGATGATAATTATGAAATTGATTTATCAAACGTTTATAGTAATTCGAGTTTCAATAATGGTGATAATGTGTTACTACCATTGAATAATGGTGGTTATCTGTACTTTGTGAATGAATCGCCCAATGCTCGGTACTCTTATGACACTAATGAATTACCTAGTCGTCATTCATATGGTAATAATGATGAGAATGGACTAGCTATCAGAAGGAGTCCTCAGAACTTTGTTTTTGAAAATACTGGAAAGTTTTTAGGGCTAGGAGATGTTGATTACATGACGGAGAATGAAGGAAACGTAAGCAGTTTGAATGAATTTAGAAAAAGAAACAGAAATGCATTGGGCCTGCTTCCAGGAGCGGAGAAGATGGAACCAGTTTTGAATTATGAGGTTGGGAAGAATTTTGAGAATGAGCAGTCGAAAGTTTACGATGGAAACAAATATTTGAAAAATTCTGTTGATGAGAATATTGCGTTGAATTATCCAGAATTGCCACTAAAAGAGAAAATTGGAGGAGGTAAATACTACACGGGTTTGAATGGTGATCACCATATTGTAATGAATAATATTGAAAAAGAAGCTAGTGGATCAAATGAATTTCATCTGAATCCTCCTTTACATTTCCATAGCGATAATGGACCTGTATTTATTGATGTTACAAAATACGGTCCTTTATTGGATACAAGGCCTTTAAAACTGCCACAATCTGCTTCAAACTCTCATCCTGTGTTGTCTAATGATTTAAATTTGATGACTCCTCAAGATAAAGTAAGGAGCGACGTTCAAAGTCAATTTTCAATAACAAACAATATACCTGAGACATATCATTTTGAAAATAGTTTGCAAGACAGAATATTTTCTGCTCCGCACTCTGAACTAGGAGAAGAAAATCACGATAAAGAAATGAACGAAAATGCTAAAAATTTTAATGAATACTATGCTAAACAGGCGGAAAATGAGAGAGGTGATGATTGGAATTTGAAAGGAAGATATATAGGTTTGCAACCTCATACAATGATTGATAGGAGAAATTCTTTCCCACTTGGCAACAACTCAAATTTGAATGAGAATTCTTTCTTCATTTCAAATTCAAACTTGAATAAACTAGACGATCTGAGTAATGCTAATTTTGGAAATGATGTCAACCAAAATGCTAGAAATTATGCTGATTTCAGTAACAGATTAGAGTTTGACGGGCTTGGTGTGAATACGGCTAGTAACCTGTATAATATTGAAGATGACAATTCTCATAAATTACCAAATAATGCTATGACGTTTGATGATATGCCAATCCCTAACAATTATTCATCTTATGTGTCGAAAAATAATAGTTTGTCTCACAAGTCTTATCATATTTACAAACAAGAAATGGAATCGCCCTATGTAATCAATACATCCCAAGTCAAGCTTAAACCCAACTTTCAAGTTCTGAAATCTGGTGAAATTGGTGTAGTTACGGATAAAAGATCACATTATCTAGAGGTAGCTACTGAATTTGGGAATCCCTCCATCTTGAATACAACCGATGTGCAGTATCTGATGCAGAAGGCAATGAATAGTGGAGGTGAGAATTCGTCTTTATCAGTCCATATCAAGAATGCTATGAAAAATGGTGTTGAAAATGCGACACCTCCCTTTTTACAAGAAGATTTCATGTCCAATGGCTCAAAACCTGGCCCAATTTTGATTTCTGGGAATGTTTACGGCCAAAAAGGGAAACTAATATTCATTCCTGACGATCCCGAAGAACAAGTAACAACTAAAAAGCAACTTGATTACCAAAGAAACTATCTGGGAAACTATGACCCAAAATTGTATACACCTAGAAGTGAATTAAATATGAGCTCCAACTTGGAAACGTGTAATATAGGGAAGCCAGGTTATGGATTAGCAAATTTGGGGAGGAATAACGTTGTAAATTTGAAACTTTTTCCTTCATTTTTAAAGAATTGGTCTGTGAATCCAGATAGGAATCACTTGGAGACAAATCTTCTAAAAGATGACAAGTCTAGAAGTGTTTTCAATCCTCATAACGCGCAAATGAACTTAGTTCAGAGGAATGATTACAGTTCAAATAGTAACAGCAATTTGAAAGTTGATGATTTAAACGGACCATTAAAAAATGATGGTAATTTTGATTCACCCGCCAAAATCCAAAAGAATACTCTGGACAAATATGATAAACTGAAAGGTAATTTTGATTCGCCCAACATCTTTCCAAAGAATTCTATGGATAAATATGGTTTTAAAGATGGCGTAATTGGGGAGGAGAAGATTGAGAAACGTGATACTGAAAAGATGGAATGCTCGAGATTGAAGAAAAATACGAAAAAAGTCAGAAGACAAGTGAGTTCGAATGGAAATCAAATTCGAGGAGGACAGAATTGCATTGATCGATATGTACCGTCAGGAGCCAATCCCATAACTTACCATGAAAGCGCTCATTGTTTGAGATTCAGTGATTTATGGTAATTTAAATTTGTAATTCCCATTTTTTAGTATCAAGTATAGTGTAATCAGATTCATTTATTTTGACGCTTGGAATTTGATAGATAGAGAGATATTATTTCTTTGCCATCGTACTCTGCGGTCATCAGCAACGTCATGAAATAATATCTATCTATCTGTCTATATAATGCCAAGCGTCAAATTAAATGAATCTGATTATATAGTTGTATAGTATTAAGTTTTCAAGTATATCATTTTATTAATTTTTTAGAGTAGGCATATGTTTTAAAAAGTTTTGAATATCTTGATTTATTTATTTTATTTATTTCAAATTAATTTGTACACAGTTTACATAAACTATACAAATGAGTTGCATAATAAACAATAACAATTACAGCAACAATTACAATAAAAATAACAAAAACAATTACAGTAACAATTACGATAACAAGAAATCAGTCGTGGCAAGCAATAGGATAGCCTCTTCTATTCAATGAATCCACAGCATATGAATATATATCAATAATTTTTTGCCTTGTGAAATTGGAGAGTAAAACAATAATCTTATCTCTATCATTGACAATATTATGAACATAAGTAGCAATAAACCGTTCTCTAATTTCTTGATACACGGAACAATTAAACAGAAAATGTTCTAATGTTTCTTTTTCTAGACAGCAAGATGGGCACACTTTATTAACATCGATAAAATATTTTTTGTTACCAAAGTTTATTACCGTCCCTAAGACAGAGGGAATCCTGAGCTGGGTTAAACATCTTAAAATTTTCATTGGAACCTTGCACGATACAATTTCAGAAATTTCAGAATTGGGATTGAGTCTCCAGTAAGCACCACAGCTCTGTGAAGTGACTGCATGCTGCGTATCCTCACTCTTCATATGAGCTAGATAACTATCCAATATAATTTCATAGTTGTTGGAAATATCTACTCCACAGGGCCCATCCTCTCCCCAAACATGTCCAAAGTTCACCAATCTAAGCTGAGATTTCATAAAAGCAACCCAGTTCCGATCCTCAACCTCACATTCAAGTAAAACCCGATAACAGACGTAAGGGTACCTAGATTCTTGCATGTTAAGAATTTTCAAGAGCCATAATAAACTCAATTTAAATATGTAAAATTTGAGATGTGCTCTACCCATTTCCAACCTGACTGCCCACCCTGGGGTTGCCCAAGTAACAGCAATCGCCTATAAAAGAATAATTGCGCCCTCTCCAATGTTTCTTCCATACCTTGAGCCCAAATTTCCGCCCCGTAGAGTGTAGCAGGAATCAGAATGGATTCGTATAATTTTGTCTTCGTCTCCCAAGTATCTGATTTCAGCTTTGCCAAGGCATTCATGAGAGCAGCAGTTTCCGCTTTAGATTTATTCAACGCTCTAATACACATATTTTGAACCCTCCTGATGATTGAAAAACCACTCCCAGGTAATTGTATTCCTTACAAAAATCTATTATACCTCCTCACATGCAACACTCCTAGTTTTATTTAGTCGGCCTCTGTGGAATGGCAATATTTTCGTCTTATTATAATTAATTTTCAGACTCAGTGATTCACTAAATTCGTACAAACATCGAACTTTATTTCTAATATCGGGGATACTGTCCGCAAAAATTACTATATCGTCGGCGTATTGTAGTATCAAAATATCGTTATCCTTGTCAAGTCGCAGCCCGCTGTATCCTCTCTGCCTGAAAAATTATTCCATATGTGATATGTACAGAGCAAATAGAAGAGGACTTAACGAATCTCCCTGCAACACGCCTTTTGTCACCTGTATTGGTTGTGATTGAACCTTACCTTGATCCTCTTCTTGGACTTCAATACAGAATCGAGCTTTCGAGTATAGGTCTTGGATAACTCTTATCATGATCCCACTGACTCCTAGTGATGCCAACTTATTCCATAATCCCATATGAGGGACCGAATCGAAGGCCGACTCATAATCCACGAAGATAGCGTAAGTTTTTTTACCTTTTTTCATTAAATAAAGCTTGATTAGAATGTTCATTACGAATATATTATCCAAGCAGCTTCGATTTTTTCTAAACCCAGACTGGCTTTCATCTAGTATGCCACAATACTCCACCCACTGAGTCAATCTCTTACATAATAGTTTAGTGAAGATTTTTAGGACACTATTTATAATAGCTATAGTTCTATAGTTTTTTGGATTCAACGAGCTACCTTTCTTGTGCAACAGAAACATTCTTACGAACGCCCAGCCTCCCGGAACCGATCCCGTGTCTAATATACGATTGAAAATGTGTGTTATAAACTCCTTCCATTCATTGGGCAAGAACTTAAAAAATTCATATGGAATCCCGTCAGGTCCCGGAGATTTACCCCTTGTTGTATTTTTCAGAATGATATCCAGCTCGTCCACAGTAACAGGTCTATCCAGGAAGGGTGTCTAACATCAGCAAATACTAGCCTTGGCAAAGATGAATCAGATACCAAATATTTTCTACGGAAGTATGAAACCCATTCTGCCAAACCAATAGAATTGGAAATGCTTTTACGTCTGAAAGAGCGAACTACCCGCCAAAACTCTTTACTATTTTTAACGTTTCTGAAATTTTCTTTGATTTTTTCCATATAAGAACCCTTTTTTAAGTTTATTGTTTCTTTGTACTTAAGTTTTGCCTGCAAGAAATCATTCAACTTTGCTGAGTTAAAATTATCCCTCTTATAAACTCTATATCTCGTACGTAAATCTTTTTTCAAAAATTTACATTGCACATCATACCATGACTTAACTGATGAGATGTTTATCTTATTCGCCACCTTTATCATTTTTAATTTTTCGGCTGCATCTGTGATTGATTTTAATAGAAAATTGGATAACTGATCTATTGTGTAATCGCTGGGTATGAGAATCTCATCAGATAAGAGAGATAAAACAACCGAATATTCTGCCTGCACGTTATCTTTCCACCGAAAATTCTTATCGGTACTCTCTCTTGCTATGTCTAATGGCCTTGACTTTCTTAACTGTATATTAGACAGTACAATAATGGGAAGATGATCTGACGTCAAAACAAAATCTGAGACAAACATATCTGTTATTGTGTTTAATCCTTCTGTATTCGTCCATATCAAATCTACGAGGCTACTACCGTTACTGCCATAAAAAGTAAAATTTGCTGGTGAATCATTAATAGATCTACCATTTAAAACATACAAGCCATTACTCTCCATTAATGCTACCATACTTTGTGCATACCTTGAAATAGTACTATCTAATGTGGTGCGAGCCGCCTTAAAGGGAGTTTGGTCAAACATAGCATCATCATAGCTCTGATTTAAATCGCCTATCCTGATATTAAAGTCTCCTCCAAACACAACAGAGAGAGAAACAAACTCTCATATTCAGAAAAACAATCCTGCAGAGTTACAAGAGAATCTTCCACCTTATGAGGTCTAAAATACACAAAGCAAAGGATGATTTCCATATTACTATTACTAGCTATTCTAATAATCATTAAACAGTCATTAGCTTTAATTAGAGTAGCCTGGAATTTTTTCTAATAAAGACTGCCATCCCTCCACTGGGCCTACCCTAGCATTTAATTTTTTGCTGGTTGCAAAAACAGCTATAATCTTTCAAGTCATTTATTATTAATTCCGAACTAGAAACCATGTTTCATATAAACAAATAACAGAAAAAGTTCTTAATAAATTCAACTGCAAGTGTCCAACTGATGTAAGTTTTTATTCCATGAACATTCCAGAAAATGAAATTGAAATGGTTTCCTCCTACCTCCGTCTGTAATTTCGAGTCACCAGCCTCGGCTAGCTATGGCGGGTTGTCCTGCTTTCCAGCGACTCTGGCACTCTGACGCGTCAGTCGACCTGTTTCCAGCCACCCTCTCACTCCCGGTCCTGAAGATCCTCTTCCTCTTGTAGTTCTCCTTGGTGTGAAAGTCTTCTGTAACGTTGTCTTCGATGTCTTCCCATTATCTCTCTGATTAGTCGGAGAAGGCCCAACTCTACGCAGGGGTACTCTATTTGTATTCCAGGAGTCCGCTTCCCTAGATCTCACACCTTTAGTTGAAGCCTCGGGGGTTAAATTTTCTTGAATCGCATCAGAGCTGATCCGCTTTTCATAATTTGTAACATTAACAATTTCATCGGCATCAACATGAGTTGATTGAGCCACTAGCGCACCTTCCACCTGCTCAGAGCTGGAGTTTTCTCCCATTATTTCATCAGGTCTCAAATAGCGAATGTTTCCGGGTCCACTCACCGCACTCAGATTCTCCAAAACGTTTCATTGTTTTTCAAATCGCTTAACGTGTAGGATTGTCCATTCACAAACAATTTATCGTAGCGCAGGAAAGCCCTATGACCTCTTCCCTTAGCCTCTACTAAGAAAGTTTTAAGTTCAGATCTAATTTTCCGCACTCGAAGGCTAAAGTCCTCATCAATGCCAAAATTTGTTCCTCTTAATTTTTCGCAGATGATAAAACTTCCATTCTCTTTTTAAAATTAAGGAACTTAACGATAAATGGTCGATTGTTCATATTTCTTTTACCTAAACAGTGGGCTCTACCAATGTCTGCCGAGAATATTTCAACTGCATAACACTACGTATAAATCCAATAACAATGAGTTCAGTCGTATCCCAGTTCTCACTATTTAGTTCTTCGATATTATAGAAAATAAGATTCGAACGACGACTGCGATTTTCTAAATCATCAATCTTTTCTTTTAAGGCTACATTTTCCGACTCTAACGAATTCACTTTTTCCGAAACATTGTTCATACCCAGCTTAACCGTTGACACTTCGTTTTTCAAAGTATCTAAAGAACTTTTCAGAGAGTTTGTTAAATCTAAAATGTTTTTATCCATTACCTCAAGTTTATTCCAGATATCTTCCATTTTCAACTCTTGACCATCAGGCCCAGGATTCGGTTCGATGCCCCCAATAAGCAGTAGCACCAGTATCACACTGAACACACCACAACACATATTATTTTCAAATTGACAATTACTAACGCGATTTAATTGACCGGTCCTGCCGAATTTAAGCCGGCCGGCATTGAACAGACCGATTCTTGCTCTATAGATAACAATATCTCCGATCATTGCGTCTGCTTTGCTCGGCTGCTCGAGCGCAACTGTGAATATCTTGATTTAACATTTGCCTTTATTCATTGTTGAGATCATTTGTGGTCTGTTTACTAATATCTTCTCTGGACTTTCATGTATCAAAAAGAACTTTTTCCAAAATTCCAAGTCATTGTGAAAAATGGATGAAACTTTTGCGTAAGTGGATTTAGGTTATACTAGGCGAAGTGGAACAACCTTCGGGTCTCCCCACCGACGAAAGCCATTCGCTAAATTAATAATGTATAATCAGATTCATTTAATTTGATGCTTGGCATTAGATAGCTAGCTAGAGAGATACAGTATCATTTATTTGCCATCGTACTCTACGGTCATCAGCAAGAAATAGTATATCTCTATCCATCTATCTAATGCCAAGCGTAAAATTAAATGAATCTGATTATAGTTCATGCTCATTATGTTTGCAATTCATGCTTATTATTAGGATAAGAAATACTGTAGTATATCATACTCTTGAACAAACAATAGACTGTTTCATCAATGTATTTTTCTGATCATTTCATATTCAGATTACTGATATTCAAAGACAGTGCAAAAGTATATATTTTGTAGGCTGTTACTCAACTTCATTTTACATTTCGAAATGTGACTTGATTTTAAAAAGTAACATAATAAAGACATAACAGTTAACACAATTGTATCACTATCAAATCTCCAATAAAAATTAATCTTTGCTTACTTATAATAGATTCATGAAATTGACATTGTACTTAATATTTCATAGCCTGGCATTCACAAATAAAGCTGGTTTGTTGCAAGCGCTTGCCAACAATAGCAGCTTATAATGAATCAGTTTTGTATTGTCTATACTATTTTAAAAGTGCGTCTTCACAAACAGCTTGCAGCAAGTGCTTGAACCAGCTTTTCTGTGTTTACACTCTAATAGTTATTACTTAATTACTCGAGTGAAGTACTCAGAAATGTCTTCACGTCATAAAATAACCATTTCAAGTTATTGCTAAAACATAAATGACCAATTCATCAGATTCCGTCAACCTATTGTAAATTGATGACTAATAATTGATTAATAATATAGAATAGTTTTTTTTATATTGAAAAAAAAAATGTTAATTTGTATGGCTTCTTTGTTGGAGGTGTACTGCTTTTTGCAGTTGGTATAATTTACTGTATACTTATATTATACTTATACTGTAATTTATATAATATACTGTTTCAGGTACTCAGTATACACATTGAAAAAGCCCAACCTTGATCATTCCTTGCATTTGCAACTGTATGAGAAAGCTAATTTTCCTCAGTACACACATTGGGAAGAGCTGACCAGGGGAATCACTACCGAGTAAGTTTTCAATACATTTTTGAATAAGAATATTTTATTTATTTCATCAAAAATACAATATTAAGGAAAGAAAAAACAGGCGTTAGCCCAAAACTTCTTTTAATCCAAAATTTTCTTGAGAAATGTCCAAAGTTAGGTTATATTCAAAATCTTTTGATCACAAACACAATTTTCACTTCAAAAAGGTAATCACAATTAGGCTATTAGATTAAAAATTTAAAACCTTAAGGCTAGGCGTACACCGGTTAGTCAAGACAAGACAAGACAAGATTAGTCACAGTACTTCCCATAGTTACCTATGAAGCAACACACACCGATTAGTCATTGCATCGGTGTGTGCTGCTTCAAAAGCAACTATGTGAATTTATGTGATTAAACATGACTAATCTCGTCTTGTCTTGTCTTGACTAACCGGTATACGCCTAGCCTAAAGATTAGAAATTTATATTTTGGGTATTGTCTGTTTGAAACAAGAAATCTGTACTGCTTCTAACCGGTCTTTATAGTTTCAAGATTCACTACTAGATGGCGTTTCACTCACCTTGATGTAGCGCGTGAACTAGTATTTTTCAAACATCCCTATCTAAGGAATCTTATCTCTATGTGTTGTAATAAGAATTTATTGCCTATTAACAAAACTTGTAAGAAAAGTCTATGTTGCAAAGGTGGTCTCCATCGATTTTCTTGTTCATATAATGTATTACAGGTAGATTATAATATGTAATATCAGCTATAAGATACATAACGTACTACGTGAATGTAGAACACATGAAAACACAGGGAAAGTATTGAAATCGTCTGAAACATGCGAATTATTAAAGATAAACGTAATATATATAATAATAATATAGATATAAAAATAAAAATAAATTAAATATAAATAATATAATTAATCGGAAGCGGTTGTACCAGTGGTAGCAGACGGGTCTAATCGATGAGATTAGATAAAAAACGGCGCCTACCACTCCTGTTGTAACGGTGACCGGCTCCTCTATATAGAATTTATGAGCTTTAAAATCGCTTCCCGGTGGTTCGGAACCCACCTTCTTTCCATGTACTACCCAATACAAAAACATGCGTTTCCCGGTAATCACCCTATATATTCCACACTCCACAGTATTTAATCATGTTGTAATTATTTCAGTATAGGAACCGGTAATCGCCACATTGAAGATGGTATGTCGACGCTGTCATTCACCTACATTCCACTGACTGATTTGATGAGAGGCGATTTTTGCCTTGACGAGCACAGAGCCGTTCTGCTGGTCCCCGAATCTCTGCCTCCCGAATTGGCTTCCAAGTACCCGCAACTAACTGGTAAGTCCCTTCCAATACCCACACACAAGTCCAGAGCTCATGTGGTCATCACACTCACAGAAGAGTCTATAATATTTTCTTTGAACGAACCGCAGTATATACAGAGCAAGTCGTATACCATTCATTAATAAATTAATTTATTTCCCTTTAAAAAAACATTACAAAAACAAGTGTAGCCTATAATTACTTGGAAATTAACTGATCACTTCTCAAGTATAGCAGGATTATTTTAAATTGTCAGAAAACAGCTGATTGATGTACGCTAGTTTACTGACGTTAAATCAGCTGTTTTCTGACAATTTAAAAGAATCCTGCTATAAATGTGATCAGTGTGCAAAAAATATATAATAAAACAAGGTGTCTGAGTTTAGTCTATCAGCTAACATAGGCCTACATAATTTCAGGTACTGCCTGCAGCGTAAATATTCTATCTAGTAATAAATAAGATTATCATACAAGTTGAAGTGGATAATTTATTATTTGAAATTTTAGCAGAAATTTGTTGTAATAAGGAGATGAATGTGTACAAATTAACAAAATAATCAGAGTGTATTACAGAAGAATAAATATATACGGTTTTAACTCAAGACATTTCTTAAGGGCCAAGTATCGTTCAATTCAAATAACCATAATATATATCTTCTATAGAACACAGTGTTAGAATCACTACTTATCTCTATTGGTAGTCTGTTAAATATATAGGGACCTTTAAACAAACAGGAGTGCTTAAAAAGTTTTTTGTTAACCTTTGGAGTCGAGTCCTACACAGTATTCTCTCAATACGTCTCATATTATAATACAGGTTATCAGTACCGATATTTCCACTTTTCATATAAAACAGTTTTAGAACCTCCAAAATGAATAGATATTGAACGGGCATAATCTTCAAATGATAATACTACGGGAAAGAGCTCTCTTTTAATCTTTTGTGCAAAATTAATCGAATTACTTGATGTGGATCCATTTCCCTTTTTCACAAAAATTACTGTACTTAGAAAGTTCAGATTAGTGTTAATAGCAATTTTGGACTGCTGTTTGTCCATCATCAGAACGCGAGGTTACACAGTGAACTCGGATTTACTCATTGATTCAATTAGGTGATTTTGTGATATTCGCAATGTTTAAAGTTTTTTTTCGCAATGTTCAATATTTGGCAGTGATTAAAGTTTTGAATGTTCCCACCCAGCATAATTATCAAACCAAATTGCATTCAGGAATTAATCAACGCATAATATTATGTTTTCATTAGGGTTTGATCGCAGATAGCTTATGCGATAAAAATATTTCTTTACGTTTATCAAGTAAATTTTTTTGAAACAATAAAGGCCGGTTCATAAGCTCTGGATTTAGCTAAGTCCTGGACTAAAACGGGTGGCCACCATCGACAAACGTTAGCCTGGACACTATGTACTAAGGGCTCTCTATGCTGCCAACCCACTAACCTGTCGAGTCAAATGTTTGTCGATGCTACCCGTTTTAGTCTAGGACTTAGCTAAATCCCGAGCTCATGAACCGGTCCTAAATGTTCGATGGTTGGATTGCAGGCAGCCCTAACGAGTATCTACTGGTTCAGAGTGACGACATCTCGATGGAGGGTGACGAGTGCAACAAGGTGGGAACCAGTTTCGAAGGGTTCGCCACCCAACCTGACAGGTGTGCCCAGCCCAGAGGAACCTGTCTCCAAAATCAGCCGATTGACATGTGGACTCACGATATTGTTTGTATTTTTTCAATTGTCTTAGATACTTTTAGACCCTGCGCCCACGGAGCAACTGCTATCTGATTGCAGTCACAAAAATAGGTTTACCCGATTACCCAAAAAACAGCCAATGGTATCTGGCAACGCTGGGTTTGCGACTGCAGTCAGAAAGCAGTTGCTCCATGAGCGCTGGCCCTAAGGCTAGGCGTATACCGGTTAGTCAAGACAAGACAAGACGAGATTAGTCACGTTTAGTCACAATACTTCACATAGTTGCTTATGTGATCACACACACACACCGATTGCTTAGCAACATACACCGATAAGTCATTGCATCTGTGTGTGCTGCTTCAAAAGCAACTATGTGAATTACTGTGACTAAACGTGACTAATCTCGTCTTGTCTTGTCTTGACTAACCGGTGTACGCCTAGCCTTAGAGTTGGTAGTTTTGCCATTGAATCGCTGATATTATTGTAGGAGCCTTCAATACTTTCTTACTTTCCAGTTTTTTTAATGCTCACTTTACACTCTTGAATTATTATGTTGTATTACGGTATTAATTTATGTATTAAAACTAACTTAGAAAAGCCTTCTAAACTTGAATCATTCTTCTAATACATGAATTAATTTCTGTATAAACGAATTTGACATTTCATACAGTAAAACATGTGAGGTAGCTTAACGGTCGTCCGGTAATTTGACCGTTTTTATTATCGGATATACCGGGGTGAGGCATTTATAATGTAACGATTTATGCCGAGTTTCACCAACCTTGGTCAAATAGAATTTGACCATGTTCAAAAAAGGCCAAGGCGCACACGGTAAAAAATTGTTGCAAAGAAGCAGAAACTCCAGCTGATCTTTTATAATGAATTTCAAGTGATTGGAATTCTCATACATAAACAGCCGGATAAAATGCTAATATAGCAATGCACCAATGTACACAGATCAATTTTTCACATAGTGTGACAATAACCTTTTCACCTGTTGATGCGTTTGAACATCGTTAAATATTTGACCAATGTTGGTGAAAGCCGGCATTAAAATGTCAAAAAATTTCATTTTTAGTATGATAATACAGTAATACATTACTAAAAAGCCCACTTGAAAGCATTTAATGTGAATCTGATTCATATTAGTGAACTTATGTTTTTAAGTTCTGCGTAAACCTTAGTCGAGTCAAAAGTACTCAGCATTGAAAAATTTCATTTTCTTTAAAATTCATTTTTACTTTATTAGGTGTTCAATTGTGTGTTTCATTACCGTTACTGTTCGGTTTTCCTATTCCAATACATTGCAAAAAGATTATTCATGTAGTGGATGCGTCATGCATTCGTCTTAATACATGTGTGTCTTAAATTAAATCAATTGTGACTTCAATTCGACGTATTCCATTTTAAATACTGATTATAAATATAAAGTAGGCTTTCCCACCAGCTGTAAATTTTCTCGTCACAATTTTTTTACATAAGAAGATACATACTTGAAAAATAACTTAATGTTGAAGGTCTTTGCTAATTTAAAACGATTTTATTCCAATAAAAATGTGATAGCGTACCATTGATGATCAAAGACAGCATGGATAATGGTTTTGTTTGGTTTGTTCAAAAATGCATTTTAACTTCATAAGGTGTTCAATTGTGTGTTTCATTACCGTTACTGGTCTGTTTCCCAATTTCAATACATTGAAATTTCAAATATTCTAATTCTAATTTATTGGGGAAAAAACCAGAGTACATTTTACATTACATATCAAAGAAATACAAATTTTTGAACATAATGAAATCATTGCATAATATTATTAAAAAGATTATTCATGTGGTGGATGCGACATGCAAACTGTCTTATTTAAACTGTTTTTCACTAAACATCTTTAAAAACTGAAAACAATGAAAGAAACTAATTCAACACTGTATGTCAGAATTTCTTGATTTTAAATTACATCCTTATAAAAAATATTTGAGTCCAAAAGTATTTATGTCACCTTATATCACAGTGGCTGCTCTTCAAGGCACTCTGATATTTTTCTGATAAAATACCTCATGATCTATATGCTATATATCTCTACATATCTCTTGTCGCTATATTTTAGTTGATTCGTTTGTAGATGGCACGAGATGAAGGAAGACCGGGCAAGTTTTTCTTGGAGAACTATGCGGTTGTGGCCGAGCAACCCCTTCTCATGAATCATTCATCTCAGGAACAGTCGCTGGCCTTGGAATATTACCGACAGTTTTCAACTATTATCGAAATTGAAGTCAAGTCGGATTTGAATGCAATTGTTCGCACAGGGTGAGTAACAAGCACTTCCATTCATTACTTCGTTCTACTATATATTACTATAATTATTTTCCCTTCAATGGTTTGATTGTTCTTTCATTGCATAGATGTACAATATCGACCATCAAAAGCTGACTGTTTGTTGTGTTTGCCAACTAGTTCTATTCCTTCCCGAAAATTTTCTGTTCATTTTCTCTCCTTATTTTACCAGATAAATACGATTTCGAAGTATTTATCTAGCAGATAATGAGGCAAACTATCCAAAGCTTCCTTAAGCCCAATTCACACAGAAGAGACGTGGCGCGAACATATGGATCGTATGATCGTCTACTCTATACAAGCAACTAGTCCAGTGCACACCAAAACAGCTTCTTTATGTGTGCTTTGGACTATTTGTTTGTATAGAGAAGACGATCATATGATGCATCATATCATAGGATCATAATATATCATCCTTGCTATCAGAGAGAGACATTAAAAGTTTTTTCATTTTTGTTGATCAGTGTTTGATGATCCGATCTTTCTGCCTAAATGAATGATACAGAAAAGACTATGAAATATAGTATACAGTATATAGAAATGCACTATCCAAATAAATTATTGAATGTAAATATGAGCTGTTTCCAAATGTATATTAATTGAAATGATGCTATGATGTAATATTCATTGAAAGCAATAAACATATTCTATTCTATATGATGCATATGTCCGCGCCACGTATCTTCTGTGTGAATTGGACCTTGGAATGTTTCGTTGCTTTTCTGTCATTATTTTATCGATTTCAATAATTGTGTTTGGTTGCAGTGAATCAGGCCAACTGTCGGAAGTGTACGTGGACAGCACGTGTCACTCGAACACGAAGCTGACGGTGCTGGTGACCAACGTGGGCCTGGCCTCGTCGGCCTACTACCCCAAGCTGGCCAACTGCCCCGTCGAGCTGCCGGAGGTGTGGACGCACAACGCGGGTCCGCTGGTCACCATTGCGCCCCAGCACCGGCACATCTTCCAGATGACCATGTACGGCGAGCTGCCCGTCGACCGGTTTCACTGTTCCGGTGAGTTGGCGGATGGATCAGCTGATTACAAATGGGGAAACAGAGTATAGCAGGATCCTTTTAACTTGTCAGAAAACATATGTTTTACTCGGCCTCCAGTACAATACTTAACCTACAAATGCTGAATCTCGCAGATTATTGAAAAGGTCTTTTAAAAAGTTATACTTTGAAAGGTCTTCTTTAAAAAGGTCTTTTAAAGACATAAAGGTCTTCAAGACTTTTTTAAGCCTTTTGATTATTGTGTCGGAATCACTGTTTAATTATTACCGAAACAGCTGATTTCTGACAAGTGAAAAGAATCGTGCTATAATGTTCTCTGTCTACGCGCATATATGCTTGTCTGTCTCCAAAAATATACGACTGTATCCTACTAGAATAGTACAAACAATAAGGGCCGGTTCATGAGCTCGGGATTTAGCCAAGTCCTAGACTAAAACGGGTGGCTACCGTAGCATTGACAAACGTTTGTCTCGACTTGTTAGTGGGTTAGCAGCATAGAGAGCCCTTAGTACATAGTGTCGAGGCTAACGTTTGTCGATGCTAAGATGGATGGCCACCCGTTTTAGTCTAGGACTTGGCTAAATCCCGAGCTCACGATCCGGCCCTAAGTATATTATATCACACATATATTTTTATTAAAATTGACCATATTATCGGCCAGTTGCAGAGACATTCGATAAATGAGCTGGTAATTTAACTAGCTGATAAATCAGGACAGCAAGAGAGTGGGATATATCTTATGGGAAAGCAGCACGGTTTTAGGCTGTATATTACTGAGGGCCGCTTTCCCCAACGCTGCTTAAGCTGTACATCTAGCTTAAGCCTCATTCGGAGAATAGGAAAAGTCAATATTGAGCTTCAGCTGTTGCTTAAGGAGCGTAGGAGAAAGTGGGCCTCAGTAATATACAGTATTCTTTCGATCGGCTTTTTCTCTTCTTGTTTTCATACTTTGAATTGATGAGAAATCTTTATTCCTTCAAACAAATCGTACAAGAAACATTGCAGTGCACAGAAGCTACAAATATTTTTTCCTTGTCTTTTTTTATTTTGTTTCCATACTTTATCCAAGTTTGTTTTATCTTTTTAATAACTAATTGAACTGAAATGTTTTGAAATTTTCTCTTTTTAATAACTAATTGAACTGAATTTCTTTGCAATCGGCACACAGTGGAACTGCTGAACGAATTTCTCTTCTTCTTCTTCTCATACTTTGAATTAATTTGAAATCTTTATTCCTTTAAACAAATCGTACAAGAAACATTGCAGTGCACAGAAGCTACAGATATTTTTTCTTTGTCTATTTTTATTTTGTTTTCATACTTCATCCAAGTTTGTTTTATCTTTTTAATAACTAATTGAACTGAAATGTTTTGCAATTTTCTCTTTTCAATAACTAATTGAACTGATTTTTTTTGCAATCCCTACACAGTGGAACTGCTGAACGAAAGAAAAGAGCTGGTAGCAACGCGGCGCGTGCGCATACAGAAGCACGACCGGTGCATATGCGTGTGGCACTGCCTGTGCGCCTGCACAGCGTCGACAGAGGGTCTGTCTTGTGCGGTCATGTCGCTGTCGCACTATCACGCCGCCGGCTTCCAGGGATCGCTGCCTGTCGTCAACCCCCACCCCGAGACGCAGACCGGTCGACTGCTCAAAATACTCATACCGCTGCAGATTTTGATCGGGTTCAGCTTGCTCATTGGTATGTATTTGAATAGAATTAATTGTCTTATGTACAGAGTGATTCAAAAAGAATACCTCAACTTTAAAACTTTGTATTTAATGAAAGAAATATGCTAGAACCTTCTGTTATACATCATTTCAAAGAGTAATAAAAGAAGTTTTTTTCACTCACAAAGAAGTTCAGAGATGTTCAATATGACAACTCCAGACACTCGAGAAATATCAATCCAAAACCTCCCTCAAGCTTGTTCCACACTATCTTTAGCATGTCAGGCGTAACAGTTTGGATGGCTGCTGTTATTTCTTGTTTCAAATCATCAATGGTGGATGGATAATAATGATTTAAAACAAGAAATAACAGCAGATTATCAAACTGTTACGCCTGATATGCTACAGTGAGAGTGGAAAGAGTTTGAGGGAGGTTTTGGGTTGATATTGCTCGAGTGTCTGGAGGGGTCATAAATATTTAAACATCTCTGAACTTCTTTGTGAGTGAAAAAAAACTTCTTTAATCACTCTTTGAAATGATGTATAACAGAAGGTTCTATTATATTTCTTTCATTAAATACAAAGTTTTAAAGTTGTGGTATTCTTTTTGAATCACTCTGTATTATTTCTTGACGTTTCTGATGACCGTAAAGTAAGACGGCAAAAAAAAAAATCTCTCTATCTATCTAATGCCATCCGCCAAATTAAAAGAATCTGATTATACGTTTGGAGTGGTCCGTAGCCGAGGGGGATAAGCGCCTGTCTGATAATCCAAAGGTTCCAAGATTGAATACAGTTGCAGGAACGGATTTTGACAGAAACGGCCACTCCCGTCTTTCGGAGGAGACAAAAAGCCGTCGGTCCCGACTGCCTAGAAACAGTTGTCATCTCTCATCATCACCCCTCTCATTACCCACGCACAAGCCTAGAGCTCATGTGGGCATTACCACATGACGTTATAATTTTATCTCACTCTATAACAACATATTATTAGCTAGCTACTAGTGAGTTTGTTTTCTGGTGCAAAATTTTTCAATGTCGTAATTCAAATTTTCAAATAATTTAAATTTTCAATAATTTGGCTATTTTCGGTTCGAAACTTTCATATTAGGCTATCTTCTGCAATATTCAAAAATTTCAAATGTTTCGTTTTTGGAGTGAAAAATTGTGACTTAGAAAGATATGGAAAATAACCTAGGTTTTGGACTGTTTTCTAAATTTGAAGAGGGACAGTTTTGGGCCGAAGCCTGTTGAACCTTCCATTTAGTATCATGTGTACATTACTAAATAAATAAATAAATATAATAATATTTTTGAATATTATTATTACTAAGGTACAACTAATAATTCACAATGAAGACAAAGTATTAATAGATGAATTTCAAAAACAAAATAATAAAGCTAGGCGTACACCGGTTAGTCAAGACAAGACAAAACGAGATTAATCACGTTTAGTCACAGTACTTCACATACTGTAGTTGCTTATGAAGCAACACACACCGATTAGTCATTGCATCAGTGTGTGCTGCTCCATAAGCAACTATGTGAATTACTGTGCTCAACGTGAATAATCTCGTATTGTCTTGACTTACCGGTGTACGCCTAGCCTAACACTGCTTATTAATTCTACAATTATTAATAATAGAATTTATCGTATTAACCGATTTTATATCATAGCCACTCACAAAATAATATTTATTATGATTTCATTGACATCTGTTGTCGTTACTAAACCGTGCCTCCATTTTGCAGGGCTGATCAAAGCAATATTCGGTCTATGCTGCGACATTGTGGGTGCTTATGGACTATGGGCGGTGTGTAAGAGCAAATCGAAGAACCTAGATACCTACTTAGAAGATGAGCTGAGGGATAGTGCGGTTGAACATGACTCTCAAATGTTTGCCATTCATCCCGTCTCTCAAACACGCAACATTAAGCTATTCGATAAGTAAGTTGAGATCTCTTCCCACAAGTTGCTTCACTTCAGCTGTTCCTATTGAAGAATATGGAAAAAATAGTTGAAAAATAATAAAACACGTCACAAGTTACGTGACTAGCTGTTCCTATTCCAATGAATGGGTATACTGCAGTTGAAAAATATAACGGTCGCAGCTTGCTGCAGAATAAGGCTAGGCGTACACCGGTTAGTCAAGACAAGACAAGAGGAGATTAGACACGTTTAGTCACAGTACTTCACATAGGTGCTTATGAAGCAACACACACCGATTAGTCATTGCATCAGTGTACTTAGATTTAATTGAATTAATTTGAATAAGAGAGCCTAAGGAGGATTACTCTTGTAAAAAGTGCTTAGTAATTTAGGTTAGAAAAAAGTTGCTCATTAGTCTCAAGACTAGATAGCAATCTATCTTTGAAGAAAAAAAATTGCATCAGTCTGTGCTGCTTCATAATCAACTATGTGAATTACTGTGAATAAACGTGACTAATCTCGTTTTGTCTTGTCTTGACTAACCGGTGTACACCTTGCCTTATATTGCTCTCTCAACCGTCAAAATAGATTTGTTTTAACTATTATTATCAACAACTGAATAGGAAACAAGAAACACATTGTCAAATTTTTCTTCTTGCTTTTAATAAATTGAAGTAAAAATGCTTAAATAAATAAAAGAGGTTATGTACTGTTCTGATGATATCACAAAATTTTTAATGGTCTTTTGATTGAAATTCAATATTCTAATTCTCTTGTTTTGTTTATCTTTTCAGACTTACTGAGTTCTTCATCAATATATTTTTTGTATTTCTTCTTCTATGGGAATTGATACTGTTTGTTGTGTGTTGTGGCTGTATGTCTGATGAAGATGATTCTGGTGGCAATGATCATGATGATGAGGTAAGACATTGTTTATTGTTTGATTCCATTTAGTAATTTAATTTTTAATTTGAGAAATATTCCTCCAAGTTATGTTATACAGGGAGTATTCTTGAACACAGCTTTCTAAATAACAATGAAATGATAATACTCTTGTCGTTTATAACAATATTTTAGACTTGTACAATACTAAACAATTTTTCTCTAGTTTTATCACCTTGAGGTTCCTGAAACAAAACATTGTCGGTGTGGTGGGGATAATTGTTACTATAGCAGGATTATTTTAACTTGTCAGAAAACAGCTGGTTTAACGTTAGTAAACGAGTGTAGATCAATCAGCTGTTTTCTGACAATTTAAAAGAATCCTGCTATACACTGTCAGCCCTTTCACACCAATGGTCACTCTGTAATTATTCAGTCTTGGTGGTAAAAGTTAAGAATGCAATATTATTTTACCATGGACCAATTCTACAAAATTTCTGAAATCATTGATATTTTATTGGAAGCTGTTTGAACACATCTTCACTTGAGAATTTTTAATATATTTTTTTCAAAATGTTCTGCTTGTTCAGTCGGAAGATACGTCGGAATCGGATCTTGAAAGCAACGACTTGGAGGACGAAACAGTGGATGGTAACAGTGTAACAGTCAACTCTGTTATTGAAGAAAGAAGGAGATGTGAGGAAGACCTAAAGGTACATATTATTTTAAACGTAATAACACACTGATTTCAAAAACTCAAGTTGAAAAGTAAACTTAATTACAGTGGCTTACATACATGCGTTATGATTATCATGAACAAATAAATTCATTTATTTATTTATTTACATATAAATATATGGTCAAACGAATGAAATTCCTATGGTTGCTCTCTGAAAACTAGGAAACATTTATATCTAGCAGTGATATAATAAAGTAAAATAGCAAGGTCTTAGTAAGTATAGTAATGCAAAACAGCTCAGTAGGTAAATATGAAATTAGACTTGTATCATTAAAAGGTTAACAAGAATGGCGAAATCCAATTCATGTATTTAAAAGTTGTAGCACTATGTATTTAAAAGCTATATTAGCACTAGATTCAATTATTTTTCTGTGTAGAGTGTTAGTAACAATTCTTATTTACTCACCTTTGGTATTGATTTCATCATGTATTAAAACGTTGAAGCTTTCTGATAAATTAGCAATCAACTCGAATATTATTCTGTGTGGCATGTTTTTAACTATTATCATTTACTCACATTTTGCATTGATTTCATCATGACTGTATTTAAAAGTTGGAGCTTTCTGATTAATTAGAAATAAATTAGAATATCATTTTGTGTGGCATGTTTGTAACAATTCTCATTTAGTAACCTTTTGTATTGATTTCATACCTAATGTATCTAGAAGTTGGAGTTTTCTGATGTATGGCACTAATTTTTAATATTATTTTATGTGGAGTGTTTGCAACAATTCTCATTTACTCACCTTTTGTATTGATTTCATCATGTATTAAACAGTTGGAGCTTTCTGATGAATTAGCTGTATTTTCGAATATTATTTCATTTCATTCATTTCCATTCATTTCAAGCATTCAATAGTTGGAGCTTTCTGATAAATTAGCAATAAATTAGAATATTATTCTGTCTGGCATGTTTGTAACAATTCTCATTTACTCACCTTTTGTATTGATTTCATCATGTATTCAAGAGTTGGAGCTTTCTGATAAATTAGAATATTATTCTGTGTAGCATGTTTGTCACAATTCTCATTTACTCACCTTTTGTATTGATTCCATCATGTATTCAAAAGTTGAAGCTTTCTGATAAATTGCACTAATTTTTAATATTATTTTATGTGGTGTGTTTGTAACAATTCTCATTTACTAACCTTTTGCATTGATTTCATCATGTATTTAAAAGTTGGAGCTTTCTGATTAATTAGAAATAAATTAGAATATTATTTTGTGTGGCATGTTTGTAACAATTCTCATTTACTCACCTTTTGTATTGATTTCATCATGTATTTAAAAGTTGGAGCTTTCTGATAAATTAGCAATAAATTCTTATATTATTCTGTGTGGCATGTTTGTAACAATTCTCACTTACTAACCTTTTGTATTGATTTCATAATGTATTTAGAAGTTGGAGCTTTCTGATAAATTAGCAATAAATTCGAATATTATTCTGTGTGAAGTGTTTGTAACAATTTTAATTTACTCACCTTTTGGATTGATTTCATCTTTCTCAGGGCTACAATGTAGAAGTATCAAACCAATGTTTGATATTTGTTGGGAAACCCGAGGATAAACTAAATGTAAGTTGGTCAAGCTTATTCCCAATCTTATTTATTGCTGTATATATTTGTGCTAAAATAGTTTTGGAAAGAAGAGCAAACGTTCCTACTTGATTCCCTCAAATACTGAATTTTGAATACAAAGTTTTTATGATATTGAATAGAAAGGAGTGAACGCATTCAACATCAACAAATTGTATTTATTTGAATTGTTTGGGGAAATGTATAAATTGTTTCTTGGACCCTCAAGTATTAAGTTGTCCTAAATCTTTAACAAAATTGAATACGGTAAATGTATTCATTGTTCACTTTTCGGAATATGTTCTAAATTTTTAATTGGCTTATCTATAGAATTAGCCTACAGGATGAATGACTATGAGCTGGAGAGAAAAATAAAGAACGGTAATAATTTTCATAAAAAATAGAAATATCGGAAAGTTAGTATTTTATAATAATTAATTGAACGAAATTCCTAATTAATAATGCTATATAATATTCTGAAGACTTCAGCTACTGCGAATATTGACAACAGAATAATAGCTGGTTCAATTGATTATTATGATTTAAAAAGCAATTGAATAGCTGCAATATCTCATTTCCTTTCATTTTAGTATTTTAGTTTATTATCCATGATGAATGTTGTCACTAAACCAAGATTTTAATAAAAACTAGTTCTGGTCCTCGCAATAGCATGATGATAAAACAATTTAAGTATTCTTGTTCGTGAATGCTCAAACATAAGCATGAATGAACCCATGCTTACTCATGAATTTTGCTCATATTGGCTGATAGAAGTAGTAATTAATAATGATTTAAAAAACAAAATTTCAAATTACAGAGAAATCAAAAATAACGTTTGAAGCAAACAAGCTTTGAAACCTGCTTCTTCATGCTTGATGCTCAGTCTAGTCAATCAAACTCACGGAGTCTTTGTAAGCTTCATCAAGAAATCCAAATGAGAATTGGTTGCTTGAAGATAATCAGAGAGAACGAAAATCCAGAGAAATAGAACACGATGAATGAGAAATCCTGCCATTTTTCCATGAATCACGATGTGGATTTGAATTTCCCAAGCTGAACTTCTTGAACTTGTCAAAGTAATAATGAATAGTTTACAAAATTTTGTGCTGAATGACCCCTGAAGGAATGCACACAGACTATCCGTTTGGAAATCATTCTGAAACCTATGGAATGAAGCCTTATTGATTCAATCATCTGACGTTATTGAAGCATGAAATAATGAATTTTATGAACAAGAGATCCTCATTATCTTCACGGTTGATAAGCAATTCGAATACATTCATATTATTGTTTATTTCAAGTATCTGTGTTCCAATAATTCCTGAAGTTTGTTGGATTTTAATAGAAATTTTATAGTTTTAATCTGGATTTCATTAATGACGTTCAACGTTTAGAATTCGTGCGACAGATAACACATTTGGATTCTTGTCTAAGCCCTAGCGCCCACTGAGGTGGAGTAGCGATGGCGTGGCAACAAGCTAAATATAAACATAATGAAAGCGCACGTCTCCTCAGTGGGCGCTAGGGCTAAGGCTACGGCCACACGAGCATGTTTCCTCGTGGTTATAGCAGCCCATTACATTTTAATGCGGTTCATTTTTCTCGCGAAAATTGAACACAGTCTAACTAGGAAAGAAATCCGGTGAGCAACATTCAACTAAAGTAAAACTAAGAAGTACAGTGACATTCATTTAATTTGACGCTTGGCATTAGATAGATAGAGAGATATCATCTCTCGACGTTGCTGATGGCAATGGAATAATATCCATCTAATGACAAGCGTCAAATTAAATGAATATCATTGTGAATTATCTGATTTCAAACACATCAATTTTTGGAGATTTGGTTTTCCCTTGAAATCAACTGGTTTATAGAAAGTGTTGCAGCTTCGTTGATTTAATTAGTACAGGCAGGTACAGAATTTTTAATCGCCTAAGTTCTTAAATTTTTATTCGCTTAATTTTTATAGGCCTACTCATATCATGTGCATATTGTGCATGTCTTATTATAGAAATTCAGATGAAAGGGTCATTATATAATATGAGTTTGATAGCATCATTACTGTTGTTCAGTTAATATTATCACAAATATTGGTAATTTCACAATAATATCAATGAGTCGTGTAGTAAATCACTATAGTCCGATTCACGTCAAGAAGTCAGCATTGTTTATATGAGGAGCATTGATGCCAAGTTTCATTGAGAGAGAAAGAGAAAACTGCACCAAACGTGTTTGTTGGGACTGTGTGCGACAACAATGCACAGTGCGGCAACTATGCACAGTGCGAATAGGATAGAGACATCAGCAACTGCCTTGTGTTGAACAAGGATAGCAAACTCCCATCTAAGCAATGCTGACTTCTTGACGTGAATCGCACTATAGTGAAAAATATGATAAATATTCTATTTTTATTTGTTCGTTTATTCATTTTTTTTATAATCTCCTCCACACGGGCATCAAACTCTTGATATTGATTAATTAATATACAGTATTAAAGGCTATATCTTAGAGTTTAGTAAGATATCTATCTATTTAGTACTGTCTTATCAAAAGAGATTTTTGATAAGTACTAAATAGATATCTTACTGAACTCTTTTGATATAGATGATGATAATGTTCTGTCATATACTAAATATTACGTTGTAGGCCTTACCAATATGATAATGGATGTATTGAAACAAATAATTGAACGAAAGTTCTTTTTGATGCTATCAACTTTATATTATTTAGGCAGCATGCAGCATTGTCAGTAACAGGAAGCTGCAAGCGTTGAATAACCGCTTTGTTTTGTTGTTTTTTGTGTACCGACCAATTGTAATGGGGAATGGCGAATTGGCCCAAATTCGTGGCACGCAAGAAACACGATGATTGCGTTGAATTAACGAAAAACTAGTTGATCAAATGAAATAGTTGAATCAATTTTGTTTTGATCATAACGATTTCACTGTGTTCTATTCTTGCTGAACAAACTCAATGTCGCGACCGTGGCCATTATTCGTCAGTTTTCGACATTATTCATTTTTCATCATTCATATACTTTATTCACTTCATATTATTACAGTTTATACAAGAAATAAATAGAAAAGAAAAAATCAAGTGCATTCCTCATTAGGCTAAGCCTGTGTGGAGGAATGGCTCGTCTTATCATTAACAAAGCTTATTCTTACAAAAAATAGCGAAATACATCAAGCAGGTATAAAGGAAATAGAACAAAAACATAAATCTCTAATTTACCTGCCATCAAATATTTAAACTTATATTTAGAGTAAATACGGTACCGTAGCCTATATGTTAACTTGCTAAAAAAAATATATATCTAGTCGAAATTGACATGTCTCTCTTGAATTTCTTTATTGAAACGTTTCTGTAACCTGATCTTTCAAAATGGATAACACTTTTTGCAAACATGGGGCGAATTTAACGTCCCTGCAACTCGCATTGGAAGTTGTCAAGTGATAAGTGATACTGATATAGCTTGAAATTTTTTTGCTAATTTGATCAGATTTCGTCAATTCTACGAATTGGACCGTGGTTTGTTCAGGATCAAATTCCATCACATAGGCTAATGCAAGTTTTAATGAACAACTGAACACAAGATATTCATTGTTGAGATGCATTAAGCCATAACATGCATGTCTATAGTGCGATTCACGTCAAGAAGTCAGCATTGCTTAGATGGGAGTTTGCTATCCTTGTTCAGCACAAGGCAGTTGCTGATGTCTTTATCCTATTCGCACTGTGCATTGTTGTCGCACACAGTCCCAACAAACACGTTTGGTGCACTTTTCTCTTTCCCTCTCAATGAAGGTTGGCATCAATGCTCCTCATATAAACAATGCTGACTTCTTGACGTGAATCGGACTATGGTGTATTCGGGTACCGTACCTAACTTACAAGCAAGCATTACCGTACGTAAGTTGTGCAATGCTTTCTCTATGCTTTAAAGTTAATAATATTCAATACGATGTTATTTTATTGTATAGTTTCATTGTCAACAAACTCTTCAACACGTTCTTTGTTATTTTATGTACCTACCTTTGAAGTAAGCAATCAAGGTCAATTTTGTAGTTTTAGGTCAATTTTCATACGTTAAATTCAAGGTCATTTTATAGGATGAAATTTGATCCGTGTACAAACTCCAGGATCTAGGTACAAACTCCAAGGAACTCCTAGATATATAATTCATTCATTTCCACACAGTACAGTAAGTTACATAATAAATTACATAAAATTTGGACAGGAAATATATTTCCCCACATAGACTAGATCCGTGAGTAGAGAAAGACTAAAAACTAAGCAATACAAACACTAAGCAGATAGAAATTAGCATTAGGGTAGACAGCAACATCACAATTGCAGATAAATTATAATATATCTAACTCCATCGTCATTCAAACGCGTTAAAGTCTCAACTCGTTTATCAACTATAGTTAAATTTCGTTAGTTTCGTTACGTTGATCAACGACCCATCACCAGTTCACAATGTGTAGTGGTCTTTTTATACTCTCCCCACCACAACGTTTCTAGCGGTCAGATCTCAGTGATGCTGGATGCTGGAAGTCAGTCCAGCTCTTGAGTGTGTGTTGGTGTGAGAGAGAAACGAATGAGTGCGAGAGAGATGAAGCAACTGGTGGAAGAGAGAGAGAGAGTTGAGATGAAATGATTGAGCTTCTAGTTTGTTGCGCTGGTGTGAGTGGTGGCTCCATCCAGTTCTTCGGCGCTCTGAAGATGCTCGCTTCTGAAACAGACCCGTGAGTTCTTCTCCTCAGTCAGCCTCTGTAATCAGTTGAAAACAAACGCGTTCCACATTGACACTCGTTAGTTTTGACCGGTGTTTAGCTGCAATTTGACCGATGTTTGATTGTAATTATTTGACCGGTGTTTAACTGTACTTTGATCGCTTTTTTGTTGACCAGTGAATATTCACGTGATTGGTGTTGAATTGATCGTGTTAGGCTTTGTTAAAATTGATGTTCCAGATTGATTCTTAGTTATCTTTGGCCCGTGTTTAACACTGTATGTTGATCAGTGTTTAGCTTTAATTTGACCTCTGTTACATTATATTTTTACCAGAGAGTCAACACTTTTAATCGTTGTAGAGTTGATCCGTGTTTCACGTTGTTACAGTTATGTTAACAATGATTGATTCTGAGTTAAGTTATCATCGACCTGTGTTTGATCACGTGTTTTATCGGTTTTTATCTACAGTAGGCCTATATTGTTCGATCGCTGTTTGATTGTAGTTTGAACCAGTGATTATTCTTACCATACTGACCATTGGTACGCGATTATTAGTGATTTACGTTATAATTATGCAAACAATGATGCATCAGTTTGATTCAGAGTTAGCTTTGATTGTTTTTTTGACCAATTGTTATTCTTTTCATCAGTGTTGACGTGCTCTATAAATTGACGTGCTCAATGTCGACAGTTATCAAAGTTTTTCATTCATACTACTTAGGTATTTAGTTTTCACCAATATCTGTAGCCTACTTTTGATAGTTCTTCAATTGACTGTGTTTATAACATTGACTGTTGCAAACCGTGAAATTTTATACTAATTTTTCGTTCATTTTGAACTTGCTCATTTCTCTTGAATATTCAATCAGACTTTTGACCGTAGTTAACAAATTTGACAAGCGTTTAATTTTTCTGGATATAGAGTTTACTTTTGACATACGGTTTATTATAAGTTTACCGAGGTTTGATCAATATTTTATTGTATTTTTTTGATGTTAGATTGTTATTTCCAAAATGTTGTGTTGAAAAGTGATAAGATCTTTGATAGTCGTTGCATTTTTGTGTTAGTGAAGTGACAGATATTATTTTTGTTTGGAAGTGTGAGTTCTGATTACTGGAATCATGTCATGAAGGAAGCTGTTGAAAGAAGGTGAGTCGGACTTGTAAAAATGTTGAAACTGATATTTTATGAGATTATGCTTGTATTTGAAGTTTTTCACTCATACCTATTATCGGAATCATCGTGGAAAATCGTGATTTCTACAATCTTGGTAGGCATGATATATTTATGCAAACGATCTTATGCTAAATCACTCCCACTGATATTTCCATTTTATGCAAGTTTTAATGCTAACAATAACAATTGCTCCTACTCCACATGAAACAACCTATAATTTAACCAGCCTCTTTTTCTTGTTCTAACAACACTTATTTTAGGAGTGAGTCATATTGTGGGTGTTACTCTCAACTCCCTCCAATTCTAGAACATCTTTCTCAATAAAACCTCTGTGTTATTTGCCTGTCAGGCAATTTTCTTCGTTTTTATGTTCTCATCACGTTTGTTAAATTATTCTCACTACATGAAGGTTTGGGTTGCCAATTTTGAAACATAATGCTCATTTTAGTAGTACATTATTGAAAGATTTATTTTAATATGATTAATCTAAATTGAACTGTATATATAAAAGCAAGTGAACTTATTCCTCTTATCTTATTAATGAAGAAAGTTAAGACAGTGAAATTATTTGAAATAATATTAATAACAGAAATTATTCGATACCGAAATAAATAATAAAGTGGCGGAAGATTACTCTTCTTTATTATTTAGAGTAAGTTCCTATAATTTATAATATTCTAGAATTTTGACAAAGTTTATATTGATCTCAGTGCGTTGATTTCTTCAAATGATTCATTTTACTCTAGTTTAGTCAGTTGTCCTAACAGAATATGCGTGGGTATCTAGGTAAATTATAATATAATTATAACACTTATTATTATGGCTATCTACCTAATCTATGCTATCTCTCGTAGATTTAGGGATAGATAATTATACTATGAACTATGCTATACTATGTAATAATTATGGCTATGAACCATCACTATTTGACTCGGTCTCGGTTATAAATAATTATTATTCGTTACTGATTATTCACCCATAATCATTATTATGGTCCACGACTTATTTGATGTGGGCTATGATTACGTCATACGAGAAAATATTGTTTCACAATAATTAATTAATTAATTGGGAAGGGCAAACAGAGGTTTGTTGATGAGATGAGACAGACAAAAGAGATTGTCACAAATAAAATGAAAGACATTAAGGAACTTTCTCTTCTCTTTTCATTTTAATTACTTCTCCCTCACTATACTTCCTAAGCTTGCTATATTATTTCTCTCTCTCTTTTCCCCTCCATCATCATTCACTCTCTTTACTTCTCTCAATTCTCTCCTTAATCTTCTCACTTCTTCCTCAATACTATTCTCTAACTTGTTGTTCTTAGTCCATCATCTTTTCAAGGATTTGTATGCAATCAAATTCTATCCAATGAAATAATCTTGGAATTGAACAGCTGACTTGTAAGATTCCCATACACTAGACATGCTCTTCATGGTTTGCTGTGTTACACCAGAGCATAATATAGTGTGTGGGTATCGTGTTTTATTCAATTAAAACGTATTGAATATTATTAAATTTAATTCTTGTGGACAAGTTTAATTCTAGGTAATCTTATTGGATGGAATTTCATGAGAAATTTGATGAAAATAAACTAAACTAAACATTATATAATTATCATTATCGTTTGGTTTGATGTTAGATGCCAATGTATCAAATTAAAATGAAATTTTTGATAAAAATTTATTGGTTTGATATAAGGCTATAAACAAACACCTTTATTATCTATTTACTTGATTCCATTCAATATTTTCTTTACAGTCTTCTACATGTTTAATCTACTCTTTTGTAGATCTAATAGAGATTTAGAAATCTAATAGAAATTTTGTAGAGTAGATTCAATCTACTCTGTTTGTTAGGATATTCCATCTTTTTATTCCTCCATATTATTACACCTCATTTTTCTAATTCTTCTAATATTGCTCATTTTTATTGTTAATTTTCATTCTCTCTGTCACGCGTTTTTCATTATTCACTCTCCACTATCCTGCTCTTCTTTTTTGCAATATTTTTCTTTATCTCATCTTTTTATTTACTCCAAATATTTCTTCTGATCTCCAATCCTTCATCTGTTTATTTGATCGGCACTCTCCATTCTTTACTCTCGCACAATCTTACACATTTTATTGTCTCTCTACTATTCTATCTGTTGCTATTCTTGACTATTCTTTTCACAATCTTCCGGAAGAATCTTTTTCTCCCCAGTTACTTTGCCGCATCCTCTTCTCTTTTTCATTATCTCTCTTATCTCCCTCTTCCTTTACTCATATCAGTACCTCATCTTCCAACTTCTCTCACTCTCACACACAAACACAACCTTCCCCTCGCTCTGTTTCTCTCTCTCGTCTCTCTCTCTCTCGCAACGGTACTTCTCTCCCTAATGATGCCAGTCGTGTATGTAGGTTGGCATGCTCCCGCCATTAGGCCTGGCTTTTTATTGCTTCCAGGTGGCCCGAATTACTCAACACCGAAATTTTGAGTGTACCAAGTTCTCCTTCCACCTACAAAATTGAATTTCGATTATTTTTCAATTAGCCTATGTAAGCCAGTTTCTCAAGTGGAGCATTCTGCTTTGATGAATGGAGTAATGGAAATTTTACAACAGGAATTATCATTATTTACATTAGTTTCAATACTGAAACAAAAATCGAATCATTCAAATAAAATCAATAAACACCATGTAAATCAAATAAATTTATAGTATTATAAATGTTTGCCAAACATTTTTGAAACTTGGGACACTGGGAACGTTATGGAGAAGAGGAAAGGCCATATTATAAGAGGCGACGTCCTTATCCTTTCTTGAATCTATAGTTGAATTATTTGATATTGTTAATATATTTCCTGTCAATAAGGTAATTCAGTAAATAGTTTACTGGTACAGTGAATATACTGCATAGTTGTGAGGAATAGCTTGCCATTATATTATAACCCTTTGGGTTTGTTAGCAATTAGAGCTGCATTTGTACAACGAACTCACTTGAGTTGAACAACAAATTATGTCAAGATAATTTCAATGCATGCAGTATCTTCAGTCATAGTGTTATTCTTTTGAATTCAATATTAATTGGTAATTATGTAATTGAGAGCATTTGGTTGAGAATTGGACATTGGTATAATAGTATTTTCTGACATGACCTCAATTGCTGTATATTATAGGAAAATGGTCAATACATGACGAAATGACAAGTCGTCAAATTGGTATGCGTCAAAGGTCATCGGTCAACCTGTATAATCACGTTGTGGCCATTGAATGCCACACTTTCTATTGGTTGGTTTGCTCAAATCCGCCATACGTTTGCCAAATCTAATAATATTTGCATTGAAATGATACGCTAATCATAATATGTGTTCACTTCTTACCTACAATTTGCCTTTGCCAGTATTAGTTTTCATCATTTTAAGCTTTTAAAGCAATACTACAAGAGTATAGAGACTGTTTTTAATGTTAGAACAGTTATTTTTATGTAGTTTCTCTTGAAATAAGTTTGACAAATGAGTGAATGGGTTTAAGTTTTCTTGCAAGCCATATTATATAGAATGTAGGTACTATAGTATATCAGAGTATATCATTTTTTATAAGAATATATATAATAATTATATTAGTATATCAGAATTGAAAATATTGGCAAAAGAATGGCGGTGGCAGGAAAAATGTTCCAACACACTCTTATGGACCCTTTCACACCAATGGCCACACTGTGATTGTACAGTCTCTGTATTCGCTGTGTGCACGTAGGTGGTGGGGATAATAAAATCGACACCTGCGCTCACGCGGAATTTTAGAGAAAGAAAAATTTAAGATTAACATGGGAAAGGATAGGGAATAAGCGAAAAAAATGAGTAACAAAGTGTGTTGTGTGCCAAATTGTAAAAATAAAGGATACAATAGTAATGTTCAATTCTACACTTTTCCTATTTCCAAACATAAAATGATTCAACGAAGGAGATGGATTACAGCTTTGAATAAATATTGGTAAGTAAACATAACCTTGCATTTATTTACATGGCAGACGACAGCTATTCCAGTCTGTTTTGAATGTGATTTTGTGAATAAGATTTTATGTTTGATAATCATCCAATTTCAATTAAAATTACGTAGGCCTATCCATATTTATTTTATACTGAAATATTAGACTCGATTCTTGAACTTGATTTGATAACTTGAGTTGTTGAACACGGTACCGTATGTGAATATTAGAAGTTACCGGTACGGGCTTATTTCATGCCAAACTATTTATTTCAGAAATGAAGAGCCGAAGTAAGATTTGTATTTATTGGAACTTATATTGTAGTAATTACTAGTCAATATATAATTATATTGATATCAAACACCAGAAAAGAGCATACCGGTAACCTATTAATAGTGTCATCACATTTATCGCTTACTGGAGTACAGCTGTTATCCACGGAAGTTTTCGTCTGCACAATCATAACGCGAACGCATGAAACATAACCTTTAAAGTTCGTTTTAAATCTTGAATTAAACATTATAATAATGTTTAAGAACTTGCGATATGTTAATTTTATAATTCTAAATATAATTCCACAATCGATAAGTAGGAAAAATAGCGACAGAGAATTCTATTTCAATTATAAACTAACATTTACGTACATAAGCCTATCCTTCCCCATGTTAATCTTCCCTCGTAGATTCATACGATTATCCGCCAGAGCGCAACACGGTAGATGCACACAGCGAATAGGGCAAGATATATCTTACTGCAATAGTTGACGGTTTTACTGGAGCAGTGAACTTATTTTGGATTACTTTATAACCAGGCATAGGCAGCTTGAAATAAAATTTCGTTTCCAATTTCTAATTAAATTTCAAACCAACCATACGGTCCCAGTATTCAGTAATTTCCCCCAATAAAAGAGACAGTAAGAAGAAGAACTGAGTGAAAGAGAACAACCAAGTTTTATTCAGACAAAAGTGAGTTTCTTATTTGAAAGAAGTGCCAGACTGGCGGGATTCCTTAAAAGGCAGGCAACTTAGTAGAGATGCTATCCTGTGAATTCTCTCAGCCGTTACAATATACCTTCCCAACCCTCGGGCTATTAAGTCAATGTATAGACTGTGTAGTATACAGTAAACAATTTTGTATTTATAAAGAATACTTGTATATTATATAGATAGTATATCATACCGGTGAGTATATATGTGTATTAAGGACGTATATCAAATCGGTAACCTCTATATAAGTGAGAGCACATAAGGAAGTATATCATATCGGTAACAGATATATGTATGTAATTATGTATATGTATGGTATGGACTAACTCGTACATCATAACTGTAACAACTCAGCGAACTCCAGACAACACGTTAAGATAGGGAGATCAGAACACGTTCCGATTGTTAAAATGTCTGGATGCAGAATAGAACGGTGATAAAGGTGGGAGGCGGAGAAGAACATCACTAAATAAGGATAATATCATACTGGTTCCATTCGTTTTCCTTTTCTTCTTTTCCTACGTCTTCTTCTTTTAGACCTTTTTAATTTTTCAATCCTAATTCACTTCTCTTACTGCACTTCACTTTTTCTTCTTTTACGTTTCCTCCTCCTTGTTTTATCCTGAATTTTTTCTCCTTCATATTCTTCTCTACTGATATTTCTCCCAGAGAGAAGTAGAATCTAATTCTCTCTGATTTCTCCTCTTTGTCTTTTTCTTTTCTTTCACTCTCGCCATCTCTTCTTCTTCTTTTTTCTCTTGCTACTCGATCCTCTTCTCTTTTCTCTTTCTACTTCTTCTCTCCTCCTCCATCGTTTTTTTTTTGCTTCTACTCATTTCCCCGAAAATTTCTCTACCACTATTAATATTATTCTCCTTCTATTTCTTCCTCTTTCTCTTCTTGTTCCTGAAGTTTTTTCTCCTGCTCCATCTTTTCTTCTTCCCCTAGCATCTTCTTCTTCCTCTTCAACTTTTCATCCCTCTTATCTCTTCCCTTCACTTGCTCCTTCTTCTTCTTCTTCTTTCTTCTTCTTCTCCTTCTTCTATTACTACTTTTTCTTCTTCTTCTTGTTTCTATCTTAATCTTCCACTTTTTCTCCTCCCCCTCGTTTTTCTGCTTTAATAACTTCTTCTCCATCATCATCCTATTCTTCTCTTTTGCTCTCTTCTTCTCCATCTTCAACTCCTTCTCCCTATCCCTATCTCTCATCCTTGGAGGTCTCTCAACCTTTCTTTGAAGACCTCCCTTACCTTCCTCTTGATTACTCGCGATACTTTCAAACCGTTACTTATGGGATTAACTGGGATTAGATCGGCCCACGAGAAAAAAAGTTGAGAAGAAAATACGTATAACAAGAAATGTATACTTTTAACGAGATGTTTTCGGAATAATTGTGAAACTCGTGTGAGATTAGGGCGGGAGATAAGTCCAGTCTAATGATACAGTTTGTGTTATTTATGGAGATGGCTGATAGAAAGTCTATATGAGATTAAACATCTTAACATGTGTTTTGGAAGGAATAGATTTTACTACTTGGATAACTTAACAGATCAAGACATGAAAAATGAAATGAATAATTCATTATTATGATATGAAAATATTCGTATCAGTATGGATTGTAAATCTTGGCATTTATTTATATTTTATTTTATGAAGGGATTGAAAAATCCTTCTAATATTGATCTCAAATATTATTGTACGAGGATTATCCATGTAATTATTGAAAAGTTGACAAAATTAGGGATCTCAAATTACATTATGAGATTACATGAAATATTGAGACCTACTTCTATCATCAAAATAGCTTCAGCATTGACATTCACAAGGTGAAATACGGATTATCAATGATTACTAAATGTTATAGCAAATCTCATGACTGGTACTCATTGAACGAAATTTATAATAGAAATGCCCAATAGCACATCAAGCCATCAAGTTCTAGGAGTTTTAATATTGACATTAATTTTCAAGGTCAAAAGTGAATTGGTGGAACAAGTGTAACTGCATCAATCTCAAAAGGCGCTTCCGTTTGAATATTATTTTTGTCATTTCTTACTCATTTGGAGTGACTATAATAGGAATACTACATTTAGATCTACTCCTGTCATTATAGATTGTCCTAAAAGTTTTACTCATTGACAATTGAGGTTTGGCTTTGACAATTTCACAAGGTCAAATTATCAACAACTGAATTTTATCGCAGCAAATCTCATGAGTCACTGTTATTGGAATATTATGTTTTAACTAATTTTTCATTTGAACTGAATTTATTAGGAAAATTCCCAATCATAGATTTATACAAACTCCTGTCATCATAGATTGTTATAGTTATAGAAGCTTCAGGATTCCGATTGACGCAAGAACCAAGTTAAGTTGGATATCTCTTATCTGTTATAAGTGCCATCGCAATATAATTGCAATATTATAATTAATAATTGAATTGAATCTCATGTTTATACCCTCATAATATTGTAGATAATAACCTCCACGTTTTCTGTGCCCTCATGTATCCTTCGTAAGTTTCTGTTGAAAGAAAGCCCTTCAAATTCAATAAATCAGCTACCCTTTGTGACACTATTCTAATGAAGCTGACGTTATCAGCTTAATACGAGTTCACTAAATTCGAGTGAGTTGTGGTTCCTTGAAGTTGGATGCAGTACTCCAGATTATCGCCAGTTTTCCCAACTTTTTCGCAGTGATTTGATCACGAAAACCGATTGAAAGCGTCGAAAATAAAAAGAAAATGGCGGCGAACTTTCTGAAGCGAGTCTGTATAATATAGAGATAGTCAAAAGGGGGGAGGGGGCTTGAGCTGAGTTTTCCAGATAACCATGTTAGTGACTGAATTTCCACCACCTCCAGTTCCAGAATTTTCCAGAATCGATTTCAATTCAGAGGAAAACGTTTTTCCTGCAAACTTTCAACTGTGAAGCGTATTTGATCATGATCACAGCTGGAAAGTTTGAGAAAGAGAGAGGAAACAAGAGCAAAAGAAACGAGAGAGAGAGAAAAAAAAGAGAGTAAGTTGGAATGGTCGTGATATATGTATGCCTTGTGAGAACTTTTTCAATCTATTGAATTTTCTATTGCTACCGGCCTTCTGTGTTTACTGAAGACCTCTGGTTTTCTTTTTTGTAGAATTTATTAACCAGTTTCACTTTGAACTTGGAATTTTTGGATTTCTCTTCTACTCTTCTTCAAATTTACCATCCGATTTCAAACCTGGAGTTTAATTTGAACAGTTTCGTTTGGTTTGTAGACTTACTGTATTCAAAGGTTGTAACAAAGATGAGAGTAATATGGATTTACTTTATGGTCTTACTGCTCGAAATTTATCATTGAGGATGTTAGGATCTGACCTTGGACCTTGAATTTCACCATGTTTGTAGGCCAAATATTTTTCGTTTCGTAGAATGAGCCTGCCAGAATTTATTGTGTTTTGTCCAAAAACCTATGTCCTCGACTTTCTACACTAGGAGTCAGAATTAGGAGGTTGAATTTCACTTAATTTGTGAGCTGTTATGTTGAAGAAAAGAATGGAATTTTTATCAAAGATTAAAAAGAGTCAGAAAGTTATATTATATGCTTTTAAATGTTTATATGTTTATGAATATCATGTTTTCAACTATCATATTGAATATGAGAATGAAAGCATATTTTCTATATGATTATTTTTTTACTAGAATACTTACTCAATCACTTACTCCCATGGCCATTGATACCCTAGTAGGGTTTTATCCGCCCAACAATTTCCCTCCATCTCTCTCGGACTTGTGCCTCTTCCATTGTCCTTCCCATTCGGTTGACATCTGCTCTTACGCTGTCCCACCATCTAGTTCGAGGATGAACTACTACTACTATTACTAGAATTACTAAAATGAAGTTAGTAAATAGTTTTTTTCTAAATTCTCAATATTTGTCATTATAACTTGATTGATAATAACTGATCGTCATCCAGCTTATAATAGTAGTAGTACGGTACTTAATCGATATTATTTATCCCAGATTTGAGCAAAACTCATTGGTACAATTGACTGCAGTCACACCATCTTCAATTCATTTCGATTTGCTACCTTTTAAGGTTATGTCTGGCTGGGCACAATTAGAGGCTTTAAATCAGTGCGAAAGTGGTCTCACAATTCAGTGGACACACCCATAACCTGATTGCCGTTAATTCATGGATGGCTGCTGTGGTCGGGGCACAGGTAATCCAAGCAATTGACTTTCCACTGATCAAACACTATTTAATCGGCCAATTGACCCAATTAAGCGGCCAGTTACTGTGACCAACGCAATATGGATTGTCTGCTCAAATCTGTGTTGCTAGTATTCGGGTGGGATTGATCTGAAACTGGAAGGGTTTAGGAAATTTGGGATTTTAGGGATGTTGAGATTGTTAAATCTATAAAATCTTGGATCGATCTGAATTTAGGGCTTTTTTGCTTGTTGAATGGTTTAGGAAATTTGGGGTTTCAGGGACTATTTTTTTGACAGACGGGACCGACGGCTAAACGACACCTCCGAAAGACGGGATTCAACTTTCACCTTGTTTTTTGAACTGATTAAAATTGCAATGTATTTTCTTTTAGAATCTTTCTTCGATAGTATCTTTCAGTACCGTTATTTCTCGACTAATAAGAGGAACATATTTTATTGAATTATCGAAGGTTTTTATAGTCTGCTATTTTGTTTTCTGTCAACGTATTGCTGCATCAATTATCTTGTTGATCGGAATCAATCAATTTGAATTCGAATTTGTCTGTAATTATATCACTGTTGTTATCTGTTATCTTATTACTATTTCTGTTTGCTATTATTTTATTACTGTTCTTGTCTGTTATCATATTCTAAGTGAAAACAAACTTACACCATGTTCCCTATCAAGGGATAATTGGTTATATTGGCGAAGTGGAACAACCCTACTCGGGTCTCCCCAATATTAAAACCTATACACTAAATAAATTATATTTCTGTTGTTGTCTCTAATCATTTAGTATTTACTAGCTGTCCCGGCGAACTTCGTATCACCCTCTTCCCCCCCCCCACCAAATGTTCCCCCCTCTTCTCCCCACAAATGTTCCCCCTCCATGCCACCCCCAAAAAATGTCATCCCCCAAATGTCCCCCTTCATTCCCCCACAAATCCCCCTTCATGTCAACCCCCTCTTTCCCACCAAATTTCACCCCCCCTCTTTCTCCAATTGGCCCCCTTCATGTAACCCCCCCCCAAAATGTCACCCCCCAAATGTCCCCCTTCATGTCACCCTCAAATAACCCCCTTCATGTCACCCACCTCTTCCCCCCAAATGTCTCCCCTTCATATTATCACCCCCCCCCCCACGAAAAAAATGTCACGAAGTAAAAATACCTATATCCACTCGCTTTATTGATGGAAAATTAAAAGAAATCTGCAATAAACTAATTTTTATAAAGCGAGTGGATATCTTCTTCTTCTATATCTATATATTATATTAATAAAAGAGTTGGTGTCTGTACGCTCGCTTATAACTGGAGAACGGCTGAACCGATTTAGATGATTTTGGATTAGTTTGAATTTTTACAGCACTGGTTAACATAATATGTATTAAAATATAAGAAAATCCCTTTATAATTAATAAATAAATATCGGGGTACCGAGCTCTGCTCGGGGGTAGGCCTACAAAGGCACAGGAATGAAAGTTTAAAAGGGAAAAAGGAATGAAATGAAACAATTCTATAAGTACAGCCATCAGTCTTATGCACTGAATCATCATTGCACTATAAAAAAATCAATCTCAGCTTTCGAAATATTATGAATAATCGAATTTGAATGCATATCATTTGAAAAATCGCACTTATAAAATTTTGCTTCATAGAAATAATAATATGGGTTGATATATCATTTTAACTTGTCAGAAAACAACTGATTTAACGTCAGTAAACGAGCGTACATCAATCAACTGTTTTCTGACAATTTAAAATATTCCTACTACAACAATTTTTAGCTCAGCTGTTTTGATGAACTCTTGACGTTTTTTCTCAAATAAATAAAAACAGATCACATGGCTAACTTCATGCCTCAAATTTAAAAATAAATAATATATACCGTACAATATGGAATATTTTCAAAATTTCTTATTCCTTTTAATTTTCTATAGATAAATAAAAATCAGAAATAAAAAGGGGAATAGGAGCAGCTTATGTGTTTCGATATTTTTCTCAATTCTAGTAATCAAACAGCTGGTTTTACCAAAAAAGTTAGTGTAGTTGTGTATTTCATGAGTGATCATGTGATTGAAATGCATTGTCTCAGCAGCTGAAATAATCTTGTCTCACTCCCACAATCACCACTCTCACTCTTTCTCATCATTCACAGCCGACGGAAATTTGTTTCTGCTGTCAGCTGATTCCTAAAGGATCGGTTTTTCCTTTTTAAGGTCCTTCAGCGAGTTATCCCAGGGATGAGACCCGGCGGAAACTAATTTTTGTATCACAAACCTCCTATATTCCAAATTTCGTCAAAATCGTTAGAGCCGTTTTCGAGATCCGTTGGACATACAAACATATAAACATATATATAAACATAATTATAAACATACAGAAATTGCTCGCTTAATATAATAGGATTAGTAGATTAATGACCTAACCTATCAAACATTTCACAGACCTACTTTCAAACTTGCCGGCCGAACGTGTACCTACAACGGAAAGATGATCGCGATTCAAGATCAGATAAATTAGCAAGCATATCCTAAGCCTCCGTGGCTCAGTGCATAGTGTCTCTGCGTGATAACCTAGAGGTTGCAGGGTCAAACCCCGCTCTGGACCATTTCTTTTTGTTCTAGGTTTTCTACTCTAATTATTTTTTTACGCTACAATCATCAATATTATTAAGAATGAGTTATCGTTCGTATTATGCATGTTTTATTGTTTCTAATAATAAAATTGAAGAACGGGAATAAAAAAAAAGAAATAAATTAAAATTAAAAAAATTGAAAAGAAAGAAATAAATATGAAAAAAATCTTTTAATTAGAATAGGACTGATGAAAAATTGAAGAACGGAAATAAAATTAAAAAAAAAAAAATAAATTAAAATGAAAAATTAAAAATAAATAAATAAATATGAATTTTTTTTAACTTAATTGGAATAGGACTGATAAAAATTGAAGAACGGAAATAAAATTAAAAAATATAAATTAAAAAAATAATAAAATAAAAAATTAAAAATAAATAAATAAATATGAAAAAATAATTGGTGGGAGGAGGGGGGTGACATTTGATGGGAAAGAGGGGGTTGACATGAAGAGGGATATGTGGGGGTGACATTTGGGGGGGAATGGAGGGGGGCATTTGTGGGATGACATTTTTTTGGGGGTGGCATGAAGGGGGGACATTTGTGGGGAGAAGGGGGGGACATTTGGGGGGGGGGAAGAGTGCGATACGAAGTTCGCCGGGACAGCTTGTAATCAATATTAATCAATGCTGAAAGTTGCCAAAAAAATTTCACCAGTCTCGGAATCGAACCCGAGAATTCTGCGTGGAAGGCAGAGTCGCTATCCAATACACCACCGCGGTCGTCTTTGGGAAGACCTATATTGTAGCATCTTCAACTACACATCGATTTCATAGGAACATTATTGTTTGGACTGGATCAAAATGGATGTCGTGTTTGATAGGTTAGGTCATTAATTTACTAATTATTTATTAATTATAAAGAGATTTTCTTATATTTTAATAGACTACATATTATGTTAACCAGTGCTTTAAAAATTCAAACGAATCCAAAATCATCTAAATCGGTTCAGCCGTTCTCGAGTTATAAGCGAGCGTACAGACACCAACTCTCTTTTATTAATATAGATTATGTTTTTCTCATTTGTTTCAGGAATCACCGCCAACGTTCAATGCTCAAACACATATCTCCAAGTGAAATGTCTTGTGTAAAGTAGTGTCCAGTGTAATTGTCCTACCAAAATGATCCGAAATGGTACCAACTCCCTGGGAAGACCCTATCGCCCCAGGTCCTCGACCTCGGAAACAATTCCGTTTGCAGATTCTCCCGACAGCCCTCCCTCTCTCATTACCCCCAAAATTCCCCTGAAAACGGGGGCGACACCTCCCCCCCTGACCAACTGTCGCACCCAAATTGGTCGTTTCACTCTACCCCTACCCCCTCCACCCCCCTCCCCGCCTCATAGAATCCACATGATTGATACGGAGGACACGACGAGTTTGAATAATATTTTGGACGCAATTGAGGATTTGTCCGATCAGTCTTCGGAGGAGGGGTCTGTGGCGGATTTTGAGGAGGAGAAGGAGGAAGACGATTGTTTGACCCCGCTTCGCTCGCTGAAGGCTGGCTGCCGGCTGAATTTGCAGAATGATTGCAGGAAGCAAGGAAACAGGAATGTACAGGTTAGTGTTGAAGAGTGGTGCATTTTCTTAGATTTCGAGATTATTCATTTCTTTAATATGTATTGCATTTGTTCAAATAGTAACTCCTATGTTTAAGTTCAATGTGATAACTGATACGGTAATATGGGATTACTGTATTATTATTTTAATATAATTTTGTTGGTGAAGTTTAATTTCTGTGTATATTTCTCCACATCGGACTAGCGATCAATATCACATCGAAAATTCGAGAAATATCTGGACTATAGACTACTTGAATTGCTTGGTTTGAATTGTTCGTGAAGACATGCACACTTATGTAGTATAATCAATGTTTTAATCTTTATGAGAAATCTCAAATAATTATTGTTCAGAAATAGGAATATTTTCACTAACCGACAAGTACTTTAGGTTACCTTTAGACTTTTTCAGTGAACAATATTATCGGAAACAACTTCGAATTTCAAAGTAGACTATGTATTGTTTGTTGTTTCAGGGGATATTAGTGAACTCGAATATAAGGCACATTGAATTTTTTTAATAATAAAGCTTATCCATTATCAAAATCACTGTTTTCAACATGGTTGGTTATCTTTTCAAATAACATAGCAGTATCTCAAGGTTACTATACAGTAACTGTTACTGTTACCTTGGCGGTATCTAGGTTTTCATGCAGTCACACTAGTACAATACATGAATCGCACTAAACAGTAATTTTGAAGTGAATAGGTAAATTTTATTTTATTCATTGACAAGCAATCTTCGAAAAAAATTACAAAATGTAGAAACAATGCAATGGGACCAGTGGTGAGATAACCTCATTAAAATTCGCATTGAGCACCATCACGCTAAATAAAAAAATAAATAAATAAATTGAAAAGTCTAGAGCCGAGCTAAAGTATGCAGTAATCCTTGAATAAATATTTCAGAAATTTACATATAAGAGCACTTGTTAAATTTACCTTTAATAAATTTACGGCAATAAATGAAGACACCAAATAATCGTAAATTAAACAATCATGAACGTTCTAGCTGCAATTAATAGCTGCAATCATGAGTGATATTACAGTTGATAGGTATAATCTTGCAACCAGCATGTCTGAAATTATAGAACTACAAACGTTGAATCTGAACCAGCTAGCATCGTGTTTACACTATCATTAAATCAGGAGAATGCTTGTACACTGTCAAGTGCCAAACTCTAATTAAATACGAGTCAATTGATGGGTATCAGTAGCAATAACGACTGATACTACTGCAAACTGATATTACAGTAGGTGGCAATTTAGTCATGAACAAGTTATTATACAAGTTATAATACTAAAAATACTACTATACAGTACTACTGAACGAAATTGTTTTTGTACTCATAAAAATTGAGTGAAAGTTCTGAACCTAAAGCTGTTGCACTGCTTTGTTCGCGAGATAAAGATGGCCTACTGCAAAAAAAAAAAAATAGTTCGAAATTATTAGAACTGATCCAGATTGATCAAAATACTGATCATTTAAACGATTATAAAAAGAAATACTTTTTGAAATTGTGAAACTCTACTTTGAGAAACACAATGTTTACAGGAACATGGTTCCATTACTTAGACATCCTGAGTACAGCTGAGGTTGTGTTAAGTATAACATGAAACCATGGTTCTATAAACATTGTGTTTATTAGGCTAGGCGTACACCGGTTAGTCAAGACAAGACAAGACGAGATTAGTCATGTTTAGTCACAATACTTCACATAGTTGCTTATGAAGCAACACACACTGATTAGTCATTGCATCAGTGTGTTCTACTTCATAAGCAACTATGTGAATTATTGTGACTAAACGCGACTAATCTCGTCTTGTCTTGTCTTGACTAACCGGTGTACGCCTAGCTTTAGATTGAATTAAATCAATTTAGGTGATGATTGACTGATTATAATTGGAAATATTCATCACATAATTGAAGTTTTGTAGTACAGTATTCAGAAATCTCACATTAGTGTGATGGCTATTTACTTAACTCCAAATTTTGGTAGACATGAGCCGTTTATCAGACACTGAAAATGGTCATAATGACCAAATGACAGTTCGGCAAACCTGTTCGCCTTCTAACGGCTTATTTAATAAATTTAAATAAATTTAATTTCGGTTTAATATGGTAAATTTAATAAAATTAGAATTCATCACAAAGTACACTTTTTATTGAAGCACTGTGATACGAAAGTCTTGATCTGTTAAGTCCGGATACGTTTGAATAATCTGATCCACGCCGCTTCACACAATCATTTCAATTGTTATGTCCAATCGTTTCAATTGAATAATATAACTGTCGAGCTGGGATATCTGTGCTGGTCCAATCTTCGGCTTAAATTATAAGGGGCAGCTGGTGAACTTGAGAGACTTGATAGCGGTCTCAATTGTGTATCGTGAACTTGACTTTATAATTTAATTTTCTTCTTTGGAACTTCCGCTTGTAGTTGAGCTAACTTCATGAGCTAGCTCAATGTACCCTACTTATTTTATAGCTTTCATAGATTTTATAGCTATATTTATAGCTTTTAGTTTTAGTTTTTTTTTTTTTGTATCTTTAACACAGTCGATAATCGTCAATCGCCAAAGCTAATCTTAGAATGTAGTAAGGATTCTTATGACAATGCTCAATCCTACGGGAATATCAAAGCGCACTGTTGCCGTGTTCCTGCTGAAAATGCAATCAGCCAACTTGACTCAAGGTTATTAGAGCGAGGTTATCTAATAACCTTGAACTTGACTTTCTCAGCTAAAATCAGCTGTCCAATGTGACAGCAATGTACTCTACTCCATATAAGCACAGACTATAGTACTTGAACTTGTCATTAAACTTGAACTTTGAACTTTTGAACGTGTTCTTGTACTTAATATTGAACTTTATCATGTAATTCGAATTGCTCTTTTATTTGAGCTTCCTCGAAATATATTGCTTCAAGTCATTCAAGTGTCAAGGATGCAACTACTTGAGCTAATGCGTGAACTTGTATGTACTCTCCAACTTGAAGTTTCACTTTACTTGTTTACTTGGCTCCTTGGTTACTTCCATGATTTATTCATGAAATAGTGAACGTCTAATGCTCGATTCAAATTCACTTCATTGTCATTAAAACACGCAAAGAATTATATATTTTTTTTAAATTTGTAACTCTTTCATGAGGGGTTTCAAAGAAATGGAATAAAAGATAACTTCAATATTAATAACATTCACGATTTTTTGTTGCTTTTGATTGCCAATTTTATATTTGGAGTAGGCTGATTCGGAATTCAGTGGCACTTACAAGTGTGTTTACTTTTTAGCTGTGAATTATAAGAGAAGACAATTATTTTGATGATGATCAATGGAATATTGATCATTTCAAGGTCTCAACAATTTTTAATATAATTTTCTTATTAGATGGGGAAATTCCAACGAGAATAGTTTCTACAATTAAATATAGAAATTTTATCAAAATTTGTTTTCACAATTGAACGGTAATATTTTAATAAAATTGGTCTTCACAATTGAATGGGAAAATTCTATAAAAATTTGTTTCCATAATCATAGACATGGAAACTGATAAAGAATTTATTCAATTTTGACAAAATTTTAGTCAATTTCTAGTCAAGAACAATGCGAGAATAGAATTTGATAAAATTTGTGAAACGCGAGCACGAGCGCCCATTGTTGACTGAAATTACTCGATTATGTTTGCGACCGCGCTGCTTTATAATGAACCAAAGAAAGTTGGAGAACAGTGGGGTAAGAAAAAGGAGGTGGAAAGAGGGAGAAGGGGAAATGAAAGGGAAGGGAAAAGGAGAGTGAAGGGTAGAGGAGAGGGAAGAGGAAAGGGTATGGGAAGAAGGAGAAAGGGGGAGGGGAATACACGCTTCGATTCACAATTCTTCCGAACTTTAAGTTTATCAATCAGTAGAATTTGGTAGGGAGGCCTTCACCTTTCTATCATCATAATTTCTTATCATCTTCTCCTCTCTCACTTCCCCTCTCTTTTTGTTGTGTCTATTACTCATATTCCTCTTTCATTCCGTGCATTCTCATCAGTATTTTAATTTTCTGGTTGTTTTTATCTATCGCATGTTTTGCTTGTATTTTCTCCAATGCAGCACTTGCTTCTTCTCTTCATTCTCATTCTTCTGTTTTTATTTTTATATTCTTCATTTCATTCCTTTCCATCAATCTCATTTTTTGCCGGTGTCTCCTTCCACTTGCTCATTTTACTTCCTCTATCATTTTCTGTTCTTCTCATTTTCATTTCGCTTTATCCATCAATATTTTCTGTCATTTTTATTTTTTTTACAACCTTTACAGTTTGATTTTACATTCCTTCTTTCTTTCTATTACTTTCAGTTTGTTTTATTGTTCCTCTTATATTTTTCAACTCGTTCACTTCATTCTATTTTTTTCTCTGTGAACTATTCAATCTTATTCTTCTCTTTTTTCCTTTCCCCTCTTCATTATCTTCTTCTTCTTCCTCCTCTTTTTGTCATTTCACCTTGAATATCTTGTTCATCTCCTGCTTCAGCTTTCCCGTCTCCTTGTTTTCTTGTTTCTACCTCCTCTCCTTTTCTCATTCCATTCCCTTTGCTTTCTTGTTCTTCTTCTTTTTCTTCTTCTTCTTCTTCTTCTTCTTCTTCTTCTTTTTCTTATTTATCTTCTTCTTATTCTTTTTCTTCTTCTTCTTCTTCTTCTTCTTCTTCTTCGCCCAATCTTTTTTCTGTCTACCTCCTTTCTGCTTTCTCCTTTTCTCCTCTTCTCACTCTCTCAGTAACACGGACGAAACATGCGCGATCATGCGTACGTGAATTCTCAAAGCTCGGTTTCGTCATGGGGGAGGGGGATGATGTCACAGAGTAGGGAACAGGAGAAGGGGGCGCATCGTTTTGTTTTAATACGACGAAAAAGCAGAGGGAGTTCATTGGAGAGCACTGAAATCAGGAACATGGATCATGATGAGAGAGTGAGTGAAAGGAGTGAGTGGGTCAGTCACTGAGTCGTGTAGAAAATGTGAGGTGATGAGTGAGAAGTCAGTGAGTGAGTAACAAGGTTGAAGGAGTGAGTAAGAGGGAAAGAGTGTGCAATCTGAATCGAGTGAGTGAATGAATGAGTAAATGAGGATGCTGCCTCAGCCTCACAATGGAACCTCATTTTGTTTGGTTTTGACAGCGGTATAATCAGTGCGCTTCTGACCCAAATTCAAACTGTCAATCACTTCTCATCGAAATTGAAATGACCCTATACTCTGAATTTCCTGTTATTATCATTATTATCTCCACGTATTCAGCATTCAGGATTCAATATCAACATCAATATTATGTACCTCAATATTGTCGAGAATACGGCTCATCTAAACCTGGGTACTGTTTCATAAAACTTGGACGTCATGTAATGCAGTAGGGTCACGTGTAATACAGGGTTTCAGTTTCATGAAGCTTGTCACCCGTGAATCGAAATTATAAGAGTAAATCGCGTATATTATAACTTACAAGTCGATGAAAAATGTTCGATATTTTTATGTTCCTAATGAGTGTAGCTATAGTCCGATTCACGTCAAGAAGTCAGCATTGCTTAGACGGGAGTTTGCTATCCTTGTTCAGCACAAGGCAGTTGCTGATGTCTCTATCCTATTCGCACTGTGCATAGTTGCCGCACTGTGCATTGTAGTCGCTGCTGAACAAACAGGTTTGGTGCAGTTTTCTCTTTCTCTCTTAGTGAAACTTGGCATCAATGCTCCTCATATAAACAATGCTGACTTTTTGACGTGAATCGGACAATAGTTCATTTTGTTATGGCACCTATCACGTTAAGAGCATATTAATGTTGTATACTGATTTGTGGAGATTTATTACTGAGGCACCTTGTAACCCGAAAAAGACCTCAGGTAAATTTAATAAGCCTATACCTGGATGGGATTAATTCATATTTGTCTAAGCCTCATCATCGCATAATTTTGGATGAATTCGTAACACTTGTAAAAATTTGTAGTGCCAGATGTCATTTTCAAGACAAATATCTTGGCAGAATGAACCAGCTAATTTTGAAAGTTATCTAGCCTATCTTAAATTTTGTAAAAATAAAATTAACCACAAAAAAGGATAATGAACTACTAATTTCTTGAGCAGCAGATATTCCGAATAATTTCCTTGTCATTATAGTGTGTAAAGAGTGTTTATAACGTGAGAAACGATACCTCTGAAAGAAATTAAAAAATTCGTGACCTTCTAGTTGAGTGCTTTGAAGCGCAGCATCGTGCCATACTAAACGCAAACTCGTGACTGTCAACCAATCCGTGACTAATCGTGAACCAGCGTGACATCACGTGAATTTGAACAAGTAGCGCAATCAATTGAGTTATAGATCAGATGCCAGATCGACGTTAGTACAGTTACGGGAGAATAAAATAGAGAATCAGAAAATCGAACTCAAGATTGAGTTTGTGGCTGATGGTTGCAGTAGATAGGATATAGCACAGAGAAACTACTTTGTGGATATAGCGAGGAAGTTGAAAAAGGAAGTTGAGAAACAAAGAAAAGGGAAACAGAAGAAAATTAAGAGAAACTCGTCTATAAATGTCAATGATAACTTTATGTGGACTCTGCAATGATTATGCGTCATGAATGGAGTCAGTGCAATCCATTGCAATGGATTAATGGATGGACAGAATGGAAATGGAGGAACCATTGGTGTGTAATTGCACGGAAATTGCCAGCCGGGTGACGGCCAGTCGACGTTTATGGCACAACTAATTACCATTTATGGCACAGAACAGTTGTACGAATTTATGGCTTGGTTTGGCCACTGACCCTACCACAATAATCATGGGTCGAGGGAGTGATATGGGTTGGCCTTCAATATAATGAAATGACATAGATTGAAATGTCTTTTCCATAAATTATGATTCCTCGAGAATCTACAAATTATATCAGGATTTTTTTAAATTGTCAGAAAACAGCTGATTTAACGTTAGTAAACGAGCGTACATCAATCAGCTGTTTGACAATTTAAAAGAATCCTGCTATACGTTACGTTAATCTACCGTTATGTTGAACTCACATATTTTCCAGATAAAGAGCCATTCAGTCATTAAGAGTCAGATTATTGAGATTAATAATTATTATTAGGATTCAGTTCACTAATTAAGAGTCATTCGGTAATTCTTAATTAATCTAAGAACTTTGAGTAATTCATGGTGGTGTGTGCATCTATAGGCTACAATGCGACTTTTTCTCCCCGAGGGAAACTGTCGTCCAACGTATGCATATACCGTGGACTCAAGGAAGCCAATTTCCAGAACCAGTCTATTGTTAGCTAGACTTACAATAAATAATTATTATTAATGATGGATATGCACCACGATACGTTGAAGACGTTTACCGCACATTGATTAATTTATTCGTTCTGTTATAGGCTACACCGCAGTAACACATTACAGTGCCATAGTTAAATTTGAAAACGTTCTCGAATAATCCATTATCCTAACCAAATTTAGTGTGCTAATAAGATCTGCGTTGATATGCAATTCACCTTCTTCTCATTTGTCTTCTACTACTTCTTCTGTTTGTCATTGTTTGTTCTTGTTTGTTGTGTTTATTTATTTATTCTTTCTTGTTTCATTCTGTTTATTTCTTTTGTTTGTTGTTTATTTGTATTGTTTATTTGTTTTCTTCTTTATTTTATATGTTCTTTGTTTTCTTATTTTATTTATTGTTTAACTGTTATTTATTCTATTTATTTATTTTATTTTCTTTTCTTTATTTGTTTCATTTCTTCTTATTTTGTTCTCTTATTCTTCTTCTTCTTTTATTGTTCTTTATTTATTTCTTTGTCTTCTTCTTGTTTATTTATTTGTTCTTTTCTTTCATTTGTTTATTTATTTGTTTCTTTTATCTGTTATGTTTGTTTTATTTTTCGTTGTTGTTTGTTTTTCTTATTTATTTATTTTGTTTATTTGTTTGTTTATTTTGTTTTAACTCTTTTTATTTATGTTGTTGTTTGTTTGTTCTTGTTCTTCTTAATTTGTTTGTTTGTTTGTTTCTTTTTCTTCTTTTATTTTGTTTTGTTTGTTTGTTTGCTGTTTGTTTGTTGTTTGTTTTATTTCATTTTATTTTATTCTTGTTCTTCTTGTTCTTCTTGTTTGTTACTTTTCTTCTATTTCATTCTTTATTTATTTCTTCTTCTTTCTTCTTCTTTATTTTACAACTTTTATTTATTTTCTTCTTCTTCTTTCTTTCTTCATTTGCTTCTATTTCTTCTTCTTCTTCTTCTTCTTCTTCTTCTTCTTTTTTATTTTCCTTCCTCTTCTCGTTCTCCTTCTCATCTTCTTCTTCTTTTCTTTTTCTTCTTCTTCTTAATTTCTTATTCTTCTTCTTCTTCTTCTTCTTCTTTATTTCTTCTTCTTCTTCTTCTTCTTCTTCTTCTTTTCTTCTTTCCTTCTTCTTCTATTCCTTTTTCTTCTTCTTCTCCTTTTTTTCTTCTTCTCCTTTTCTTCTCCTCCTTCCTCCTCCTTCTTCTTCTTTTTCTTCATTATCATCCTTTTTCATCAAAAATCTCGCTCAAACTCACTTTTCATATGAGTTGGAAAACTCACTCACTTTGTATAGGTGGATTAAGGCCGTTCGTCCACGGAGCAACTGCTATCTGATTTCAGTCAGCAACGCTGGGCTGCTCACTGAAATCAGATAGCAGATAACTCCACGTCAGTTTGACAGTGCGCCGAAACGCAATTCGTTGACTAAACATTTGCTAGATGCTAAACAGCGCTTCTGTCCGTCGCCCCGCTTCTGTGCTAATGAAAGAGCAAACTTATGGCGAATTTTGTAAACAGCACGCACTGTCAGACGGGTCATTTGGTATTTGACAGCTCTCGAAGTATGTCCCACTCTGAATGGCCGACCGCGGTTATAATTATTGTCATAGCAAAAGATGAGCTGCAACCTATTGTACATAGTGTCAACCAAGTATATACAGAAGGGAGCAGACGCCAAGTATATACAAATCATAGATATAAATGTAAACCAAGCATATACCATAATATTAAGTACATGCAAAGCTTGCAAATGACACGTTCATTGCGTTATGCATGACACACGCGTGAAGTGCGTTCTTGTGTCACAGTTCACAGTGTTGTAATTTGATGTCATCTTTCAAGCTCTGTTGTTGTTCTGAGGATTTTATGTCGCTTGTGAAAGGGGAGGTGATGTCGCAATGTAGTTTCGCATTTAGAAATTATTAGTTCAAAGACTTGGGACCGATTGCACAGAAAGCCATTTGTGTTTGACCGCTGCAAAATGACGTCAAAATACCCATCATAATAGTTATTTCAAGATTCGTACCAGGACTGGGAACAGTAAAAAACTGATTACTTCTGATGTATATGAGTTGAGCGAGCAAATTACTGTAATCGTGCCTAGACTTGCAGAGATTAATCAAAGAACTGATTACTTTTTTTCTCCATAAGTTCAGAAGCAAGTTTAAGTTCTAAAGTATTTGTATTTATCGCGTATCACTAAAATCAAATAATCACCATATTCATTTTATTTGAGTCAGCCATATTAATTTTTTCTAGTTCATAGCCATTGCTGAAAGCTATCCTCGAAATTTCATTGGCCATACATTCGTGGGGCTGACTTACTATTGGCTCACGCTGTTACATCTTACGAACTCATTTCGAAATCTTTTAAAAAGTCTTTCGGAATCATTTAAAAACGTGTTTAGAAGCCCGTTTTTTTTTATATATTGACTATTTCGAGTCTTTTTATACATTAATAAAACAGTTGGCCTTCATCCTAAATGTAGTAATACTACCAATTGAAATACTCCCGTATCAGAATTCACTAATAAAGGCATAATATGTACATGTACATCTTCAGAATATTTCTTTTCATCATATTCAATGCAGTGGAATAACCTTGAATTGAACAACTGACATGTGAGGTATCTACAGACTGTTATTATGCATGTCTATAGTGCGATTTACGTCTAGAAGTCAGCATTGCTTAGAAGGGAGTTTGCTATCCTTGTTCAGCACAAGGCAGTTGCTGATGTCTCTATCCTATTTGCACTGTGCATAGTTGCCGCACTGTGCATTGTTGTCGCACACAGTCCCAACAAACACGTTTGGTGCAGTTTTCTCTTTCTCTCTCAATGAAACTTGGCATCAATGCTCCTCATATAAACAATACTGACTTCTTGACGTAAAACGGACTATAGTCACCACTTTTTCATAATCTTCACGAGTCGTTTGTTCCGTATTCGAGGCGATTCTATTGGATGGAAATCAAATCAAATCCATAACTTAATAATAACCTTGAACAGCTTATTATTGTGACGTAGTCTCACATACGAATAGGCTAAGTTATACATTACGTCACAATTTTACGTTATGCATACGTCACAATTATAATTACGTCATGGTTTGTTGCGTCAGACAGTGTGCGGGTACGGTACTTGACAAGCCTGGATTCTAATAATTTCAATCCGTTAATTATGAACGTCAAAAACAGTAAACTAGGATACCTTGTTATCTTTAGCAGTTCAGTGAGAGGTATAGGAGGACTGTTAATCCCTGATTTCGCAGCCTACAACACTGAACTAACTCTCCAATTTGTTCAACTGCTCTGCTGCCACACGCCACAAGTCCTAGTGGACCGGAATGAGGCTGAGCTAAGCCAAGCTGTTCTGTTCTCCCAGATTGGACTGAGCTTGTCTCGGGAGAGTCGTGAAACAATTTTGTTTCCTCGTCACTTGAGAAGCCCACTCATTAAGTGGGGTTTGGATTTGTTGCAAGGACTACAATGTAGATGAAGTTGGAGCTAAATTTCAGTGCTCTCAGTATGTGATAGTAGTGTAGGCTTAGTAGAATTGAGAATCAAAAGCTTTAGTTCCACAGTATTGTTTAGCAGGACTCTTTTAAATTGTCAGAAAACAGCTGATTGATGTACGCTCGTTTTCTAACGTTAAATCAGCTGTTTTCTGTTGAGTTAAAAGAATCCTGCTATAGTAATCATTTCAGTTGACGGTTGTCTATAAGTTGGCATTAGATGGATAGAGAGATATTAATCAATAGCCAATGTACTCTACTGTCATCAGCAACGTCAAGAAATAATATCTCTCTATCTATCTATCCATCTAAAGCCAACTTATTGCCAAGCGTCAACTGAAATGGTAACTACTATATTTATGATGCAATACAAAATACAATCCAGTAGAACGAAAATCCAATTGAATTTGATCACTTCAAAATGACGACATTGCGTTGACGTCTAATTCGTTCTTTGGTTTTTACTGTATAGGTATCAGATGACATCATTTAAAGGTGGTTAATTCTAATGGGATTTTCGTGCAACTGGCCGATAGTCTTTTAGCGTTGCTGGAATGAGATACTTTATGCTCCAGCCAAAACTTTGTGTTTTTTCATTTGCGTAAATGAATCTGATTTGAACTAAAGTATTGATATTAGAATATGTGGAGCTTAGTTGTAAGGAGCCAAGAACTGTATTAATATGACAGTGTTGGAATGAGAGTATCAGCATCAGAATATAATAGAATTAGTTGTGAGTTTAGAATTTAGAATGCGAGCTTGAGTTTGTGAGTATGTCAGTATATCACAGTTCAGTATATTAACAGTATATTACAATATATTATCAGTATATTACAGTATAATATTAACAGTATATCACGTTGACAGTATATGCTTAGTGTAAAAGTAAGAATATAGTATTAGTGGGGCATGGACATTGATTGGCTTATAAATTTTGTCTGCCTACCGTTTGAGATAAAAAAGAATAAGCTTTGAAATTAATGATGTTATAAAACTAATGTGAAGCTGAGAGAATGCTACTAGCGGAGAAAGATTGAGAAGAATAATGAAAAGGAAATAATGAAAAGACACAGAAGAAGAAGATGATGGTGGTGATAATGATCGAGGGGGATTAGAAGAAAAAGAAGAAGGCAGAAAGGAGAAGTTGAGTGGAAATTCAACGTGGAAGATAAACGAACGAAACAAAATGAAGAGAAAGAGATAGAGAGTGAGAGAGTTAGTGAAGAAGAGATTTTATGACAACAGATATCAATTTAAGTTTTACAAGAGCTGGCTGACGGCGGGACTGACGCGTCATTTGCATCATGACCCTCTCCCCTCTCCTCTCCACTCGCAGGGCAGCTCTCAGGGGATCAAAGTGAATTTGCAGCGCTATTGCTTTGATTTATCAGCTGACATAAGAAACCTGATTAGATTCTTGGACATGTCACTTTCCTCGTAGAGAATGAGATGAGCTTCTATCAGTCTGGTCCAAGTCCCTTGGGTAGTTGATTAGAAATATACGTAGCTGCTGTTGTGAAGGCTAGTTGAATCAAGTAGTCTAGTCGTGTTATAGCTATTTTTCTAGAAGAATTAATGAACTTGGGAGTTCATTTAACCGATTCCTCTAAATTTCATCCTATATTAACTAGGCTATTTCTTCTTTTTCATTTTTCATAATCGGTTTTAACTACTTTACTCCTCGACAATTTTCTCTTATTCTGAGCGAGCTTAGCCATTTTTCGAGTAAAACTAATTTATTTATTTAACTGATTTCTCTTGTTTTTTCTTCCTAGATTAATCATTTTTCTCTCTGCCTTTTTTCGCCACCTATTCATTCATTCCTAATCAATTCCCTGGTATTTAATTTCATATCACTCCCCTGCAATCCTTATGAATGATTTCCTGGAAGAATTATATATGCTTAAATCAAAATCGTCAGTGCACTGGATTGTTCTGGAATTGGATTAACATTAGGAATGTGTATCATGGTTTGCTGCATTATAACAGTTTCTGAGTCTAGTAGGTGGTTCCTTACAAGTCATTTGTTCAATACAGCACAATACCCTCGTGTGTGCGTTTTATAGAATGGAATTTGTTGAAAAATTTTATTGTGTAAAAAAGCATTTTGTCAAGTTGAAATTTAATTAATAATGATAAATCTAATATAATACTGTGTATCTATTCTTATCCATGTATCCTTTTATATTTATTCCACTATATCTATCGCTCACTTAATTTCAATCCCTCTTCTTTCAACATTTGTCTTATTCTGTTCAAATCTTATCTGTAGTTTTTCATTTTCTGTCCTCATTTCGCTATTTTCCTTACATTTTTCTCCTAGTGAATCTCCCTTCCACAATAGCCTACTAGTAAGTAAATTTACTTTTTACCCCTTTACACTCCTAGTGAATCTCACTCCTCTTCATACCTTTCTGGAGATCTGTGAAATCCAAAACATTCCCCCTAGAAAGATACTTCTCAAGATTTGACAATGACATTTGACATTTGGCCATTCACACGGCACATGACGCAAAATCTTATGCTTTCTCACTTTCTTTTTACTCTTCTTCTCCCTTTTTACTCTCTTCACTTTTTTCTGCTTCCTGTGTTTTGGTTGACAGTAAAAACCAGAAAAACTACACACAATCACCTCAATAGCTACTACCCGTTCAGAGACTATCAACAACTTTCCGCCACTATAACTATAGAAGCAAACAAGAAAGGCTGGGATCAAAATTTTATCGCCCTTATTTTTCCATGTAGCAGGATTGGGTCGTAAAACGCGCCAGCCATCCAGAACAGAGGCAGTCGTTGTAATAAGGCCGTATGAACGAAATTGGAAATTTTTCGCCAATTTTTTTATGGTTTTCGGAAGAAAGGGAGTAGTCGGAGAATGTTGAAGGAGAAACAGGAGGATTGAAAAGGAAAGTGGGAAAACGGCGTTAAAAAGTGGGTAGAAGGAAAATGTGTTTTTGTTTTAGTTAACATTAATTTATGGTTCGAACGAAAAGGGAAGAGAAAGAAGTAAAAAGAATGAAGTGGTTGAAAGAATGAAGTGATAAAAGGGAAATGGATAGAAGAATGGGTAAGGAATAGGAGAAGATAGAGATGAAAGATGGAGGATGTATTCTGTTCTAGACTGGTCTTTCATGGATTAGAATATAAAAGAGTTGAACCACTATTTTTATAACTGTGAATTATCAGAATTTGATAACGATAAGTATTGCATAGATGAATACCCTAAGTGCCGGTTCATGAGCTCAGGAGTTAGCCAAGTCCTAGACTGAAACATCGACAAACGTTTGTCTCGACAGGTTAGTGGTTTAGCATAATAGAGAGCCCTTAGTACATAGTATCAAGGCTAACGTTTGTCGATGCTACAGTGGCCACCCGTTTTAGTCTAGGACTTAGCTAAATACCGAGCTCATGAACCGACCCTAAATATTTTAAAATAAAAATTTGAGTTTCTCTGGCATGTACTAGTAGAAGGCGTGATCCAATTATTCGATAATTATTGGTGTATTATTGGAATTCGATAAACATCAAAAGAGTTCGATACGTGCAGTTTTAGTATAATCAAGATTTCTGAAATACTTGGAATGATATTCTGCCAGGTAATGAGTTCGCTATGTGCATTTTTGTCTTGGCGGGCGGCCCCTTCAGATGAAGAAATTTAATAAACGAGACTGGAGTGAGGGAGAACTTGGGGATGTGACCTATTAAAACAGTTTTTGTCTCTTTCTCCTGTTTCTCTTCCCCTTTTGCTTCCTGTCCTTCTTCTGTCCGCTTTTGAATCTTCTTGACTCTCTTCAACTTATCCTTCTATTCTTCATGTCATTCTTCCTTCTAATTTCACTATTTATTGTCCTCTTTGCTTTCTTTTTCATCATTTTACTCTCATTCCCTACATCTCTTCCTTTCTTATACTATTTTTTCTTCTATTGATCTTCCCTTACATTTTCCCCCTTCCTCCTTTTCTCTTCTTCTTTCTTCTCTTGTCCCTTCCCCTCTTTCTTCTTCATCTTCAACTTTTCCCTTTTACCTCCTTCTCTTCTTATTTTTCTCCTCTTTCTTCTTCCAAGGAGATGAAAGATGAATTCCTCACTCTCCTTTTATTTCCTTTTCCTTCCCTATTCTTCTTTTCTACCTTCTTTTCCTCTCCCTTCGTTCTCTTCCCCTTCCTTCTCTTCCTCTACTCCCTCATTCTTATTTTTCAATCTTATTTTCCTTCTTCTCTATCCGGAAATAGAGGAATGCAAACAATATCTTCCTCTGGTGAAAAGACTGACCCGTTGGTGTGATAGCGAAGTCTCGTCTCGAGATTCCAATGAAGAATCGACTATCGATATTTGGCTGTCGATTTTTGAATATCGAGAAAGTTCCCATAAATTCTTGCACAGTATAGCCTACCGTAACTTCTGTTCAATGTTGAATGCCATTATCTGAAGAATTTCAGGTAAAGTCTTTCAAAATCACCCACTGACTTTATCATATGACTAATTCATATTCGAGAAATTCAGATTCGAGAAATAAAATAGAATGATGGAGAATGATAAAGGAGAAAAATGAGAAGAGAAGGAGGTAAAAGGGAAAAGTTGAAGACGAAGAAGAAAAAAGGGGAAGGGAAAAGAGAAGAGCAGAAGGAAAAAAAAGAAGAGAAAAGGAGGAAGTGGGAAAATGTAAGGGAAGATCAATAGAAGAAAATAGAATAGAATGACTGCCTTTATTTATTTCACCTTAGCATGGATTGGAGAGTTTGAACTTCTTAGCATTTTATTTAGGACTAGGTTCCTAAATGATTATGATTTTTTTATATTCATCCATTTGTATAATAATAATAATTATTATAGTCGAGATGTAAAAAACAGAGATTTGTTAAGAAAAAAGTTATGTTGATGATGTAATTACTATATCAACATAACATATCCGTTTAAGAATATTGAAACAATTCCTTTCTTCAAATTGTGTTTGCAAAATTAAAACACAATCCTGTAAAACGGTAAAAAGTTCCTAATCTTCTAGATGATAATCCAATATCCATAATGAATCGGAAATAAATTCGTAGCGATAGTACACTAAGAATCTACCATCTTAAAGAAGGAGGAGTCACATTGAGCCTATGCTTTCTATTGGTCGAAATTTCCAGCCGCCCATCGCTTCTCATTGGTCGAATCGAGCCAATCGCGAACGAGTAACGTTTCCAACGGTGCACAATCTGACAACACTGTAATGCCATCGACAGCTGATTCCTAACTTGAGATGGAAGAGCAGTCAATATCATTGTCAATTTTTCAGCAAAATAATTTCTGTACTATTTGAATTTGTTATTACTTTAATAGATGTTATTAATTTCTTTAGATTCTAAACACTCACTGCCTTATTCACAACTCGAGCTTTGTTTCGTCTACAGAAATGCTAGTTGAACGAGAATTGGTGAGATTTAAATCTAAATGAGCGGACGGTTGAAAATCTCTCAACAGGTTACTCCAACCTGACTTGTGATTATTTTTCTTTTTGTGAAACTTAATTCATAAATATAATAAAATAATAATGTCTTCATTCATCAACGTTTAATTTAATTGCTTTTCATGCAATAAGCCGCAAGTAGAACTTACAGTCCGCTCACTTTGCAAATTTATTTAAACTGATAATGAATTACCTCATAGCAGGATCCTTTTAACTTGTCATAAAACATATGATCACAATACTTAACCTACAAATGCTGATTCTCGCAGATTATTGAAAAGGTCTTTTAAAAAGTTATTCTTTGAAACTTTTGAAAGGTCTTTTAAAGACTTTAAAGGTCTTTAAGACTTTTAAGTCTTTTGATTATTGTGTCGAAGTCACTGTTTAATTATTACCAAAACAGCTGATTTCTGACAAGTTAAATGGATCGTGCTATAGTTGTCTATAAGGATAATAAATGTAGATAAAATAAATTCATCCACTATCATCCAAACCATATAAATATTGTATAGTGGATGTGGCAAAAGCTGTAATGACTATACTATTGTTTTCCATTACAAGACTGTATTATTTATATTACACAGGTGTTTGACAGTTTTTCTTTAATTAATTTGAATGTTTTTTTGTTTTTTTTGGCCTATGAAAGCACATTCATATTTAATATTTATGACTATAATTAATCTCCAGTCTAAATGACCTAGCAAAGTGAACAAGTTACATTTCTATTTATCATCTACATCTGCTATGAATTATTCACCCCCACAAAATATGTCACTTTACATGTTCTCTATTTTGTCTTTATAATATTGTAGATGAAACGTGTTATAGTGATTAAATACATGAATAACAATTATCGATAATAGTGTGTTTATATGTGAAGTAATGCAGTGCTGTTGTGTCACTGTTAGCCCGTGGCCTTTTGACCGAGGTTGTGGTTGAGTTTGTAGTGGGTTGCTTTGAGCCGTAGCAAATGAACTAATCATGAGTGAAACGCATTAATTGACCATGCTGCGCAGTTCACTGCACTGACAGCTTGCTGCGATTTAGCTTCCAACGGTGCCTTCTTACTTTGAGATGCCAATCAGGCATCGAGCGGGATTGAGAGAAAAAGGAGGAGAAGATGAGAGATGAGTGTATTGGAAGATAGAAGGAGATCGAGTGGGATTGAGAAAAAAAGGAGGAGAAGATGAGAGATGAGTGTATTGGGAGATAGAAGGAGAAGAAAGATAAGGATTGAAAGACGAAGTGGTAGTAAAAGAAAAAAGAAGGACGATGAGAAAGAGTGAAAGGTAGTAGCAGAAGAAGAAGGAGCATAGGAAAGAAAGTAGGTGATAGAAGGAAAATGATGATGGAAAAGAATATGTAGACGGATAATAAGAAAGAGGAGAAGGATGGTGATGGTGAGAAAGTAGAAGACTAAGTAGAAGAGAATGAAAATTAAAAAAATAGAGAAGTATAAAAGAAATATTCGGGTGATGATGATGATCATGATGATTGGTCGGTGAGAAAGAGAATACAAGAAGAAGAAGAATAAGAAGGAGGAGGGGGAGAGGAAGAAGAAGAATAAAGGTAAAACCAGTATTCTATTGTTCAGAGAAAAAATATGGAGAAAATAGTATTTATAATGTTATTTTTAGAGGTTTTATCATATTTATAGATAGAAGTGAATGCGTTCGAAAGGGAAAGATGGGCTTATTTTTTCAAAGATAAGCTCCAGAAGAATATGCATGAAATGAGATTGTGGAGGACTTTTTGTGTCTATCTTGTAGTCTATAAACTGGACAGTTGCCAGTTCATTTATTCTACGTACGCTTTTATGTTTATCTATACATTATGCCGTTATGTTTATACTTTTTAGAGGACCGTGAGAATATTCTGAAGGGTAGAAAGATGTTTGCGTTCGTGTTTCAATCCACATGGGAATGAACTGTCATACGAGGAGTTCATTCTGAATTGGGAAAAGTTCATGAATACTCACACCCACCATTCAGCCGGGGGAACGGGCGAACAAAATGTCAAATAACAATGACCGTTGTGGTACTAACATTGAATCAGGCTTTTAAAATTCAAAACGTTCCATATTGAGAAATGTTATGACGTTTGGCTGCTTCATTCCCTCTCATCCACACATTATTTATCTCTCGTCTTTCAATGATTCAATCCTTCGCTTTATCCACCATCTACACAGCCTTTCTATATTTTCCTCTTATTCATCATCTTCACAGCCTTTCTATCTTTTTCTCTTATTCACCATCTTCGCAGCCTTTCTATATTTTCCTCTTATTCATCATCTTTACAGCCTTTCATTATTATTCTCTTATTCACCATCTCCACAGCCTTTCCATCTTTTTCTCTTATTCACCATCTTCGAAGCCTTTCTTTATTTTCCTCTCTTTTTCACCTTTCATCATAATTTTTTTATTCAATCTCTTTTTTACATTCTTCCTCAGTACTATTTCAATATTTTCTTTTCCGTTGTGTTTTCACGACTATTTTTGATCTTTCACCTCAACACTCGCTACCATATTCTATTTTTCTTCATTCTATCGTTCTGTATTATTCAACTCTCTTGTTCTTCCTTATTTTTCCTTCCCTTCTATCATTTCCATTGTTTTCCTTTCTCCCTGCTTTTCACTATCATTCCTACCTCCCTCCCTCCACTCAGATTCTATCAAACTCTCTCTCGCCCTTTCTTTTGCAATCTTTGTTTTAATTATTTTTCCCTCTCCTGCATATCATTTGTTTTCTGTCGTATCCACTATCATATTCCTTGCCCCATCACTCATCTCCTGCCAATTTTCTGATGCTTCTCCAATAACTACTTTGTCGTCTACTCCTTACGTTATATTTTCTACTCATTGTCTTACTTTGTCTAGTACATATTAGGTAATAATATTGAATTATGGTAAGAAAATTTTGAAGGAGGAGTATGTACAATATTTTATTCCCTATGTACATTGCATTGTACATTTTGGATACAATACATTTGTTTGTGCAGTCTGCATTAAATTATTTATTTATTTTTGAGAAGCCTAATTCCATCTACTTGCACGTAACGTGCTATGCACTACTGAATTCAAAATTACATTAGAATCACATTGAAGAATACTTTTCTATCCGGTACTTTTCGTTACGCTACAGCTACACTTCGTGTCGGATGTCTGTCGATGAGACTTGAATGAGACTTAAGTCTGTAAGACTTATTCAAGTCTTGATAGGTTCGTGTGATTGGTTGGGACACTCTAGAAAATCTCCAGTCAGTTGAACAACTTAACTGCAGCAACAATATAGGAAAATTTTAACTTGAACAACGCAAAACTATCAGGTATTAAAAGCCAGCAGAGCGTTAAACGAGACTTAGCCTGTGGGAAGTTTGCAATTTCAATACAAGCCGATTAAAAAACATCTCACTAAGCTAGCCTGGTAATCTCCAAGTACTGAAGCATCTCAGAATATTTCCATCACACTTCATTGGTCTTTCCGTTGTTTTAAACTTGACAAATCTTTTCCCGGAAAGGAATTGTTGAATGTTGTGGGAAATGTTGAAAAAACTTGAACACGGTTTTAATTAAAAGCAGCTTTCTCGATTATTGCCATTCGTTGGCTTTTAACTAAAATATGGTGAAAAGTATTTAGAACTGATTAACAAATTATCTCGTTCTTAAATATCAGTACTTTTTTTTTTATCATGAAAATATGAACATTCAGATGATTTTAGAGCCTTTTGTTTTTCAGTTGTTTCGTTTGTGAGTTCCCTAATATCAATCCTGTGGATCTGCACTGGTCCTCTAGTTCATTCTAATTTCAATTGCAATCTTCCCCTCAAACACAAGAGGCAAGCCAGCACAAATGTTAGCAGAATAGAACAACAATCCTTGAGTTCTCAGAAGGGAAACAATGCAAAACAATTACACGCATTGTTCCACCGTCTCGCCGGCAATAGTGATCATTGAAAGTTATTGCACAATAGGGTCGAGCATCTCTATAGTATTAGTTTGTGCTTTGTTATCGAGATAATTTATTTGAGTGGTCCACTGTTTGGGATAGTGCTAGCCAGTGAATGGCCTGTAATAATACTAATAATGGGCAGTAATAAGTCCGAGTTATTCAGGTATTGTACTTATCGTAGTTATTCTGTTACTGTATTCATTTATTTAGTGTAATAGTAATCAATACTGTATTATAATCTGGGAGAGAAAACCTAGGCTGAGCCTGTGCTACCTTTCTTCCTAATTTTTATTAGTAATGCAGTCCAAAACAAGACTCCTACTCAATAATATTAATACTGTAATATTAAGACTATAATACTACAATAACTTTACTATATAATACTACTGTAATACTAATACATAACGAAGTCTATGACTGAAAATCGCTAGTTCAGGCCGAATGAACTGTAAATGATTTGGTTCACTTTTAAGAATTTAATATTTATGCCGCGTTCACAAGTTTATAATTATTGATTATAAAAAATATGTTATTATTTATCAATAGTAAATAATTGTTAATTGGAAGTTGATATCAATAATAAATTGATAAGAATCAATTTCATTTTACTCATGTATGCTTGGTTTTTGGCCATTTAATAGTCAATATTGATGTATTATTTCCTCGAATCTGTGAATCAGATGATTGTGAGATGGTGAGTGTTATCAAGGATATTTCTGATCTCGTTTATCACAAATTCTTAATTTATGTGTAGGCTATTCATACAAGATTGACCACTTTACTTTGAGTCCATTCATAAACATTCATATAAAATGTAAGGTACATTGAATTCTTCGCTTTGAATTCATCTTTTTTCAAATGAAAATTATCATGTTACCCTATGACGACTTTCTGAAAACAATCTTTGATTTCTTTCATAAGCTTTCCAAGATATTGTGCATTGTACTTTGTATCTATAAAGCTTTGAATTCATCCTTTTTGAATTGAAAATTCTCATGTTATCCCATGAAGATTTTCAAAAAAAAAATTATCTATAATATAAGTTTTCATTTTCAATTGTTTCTAGTTTTTTCATTCTATTCCCCAAATTATTGAATTTCAGTACGATCTCACAAAGTGCCAAATATCTGTGTGATGAACTGAATTCTTAATAACAGTTCGAGAAGTCTTCATGAATCTTGCGAAACCAGTCAAGATTTTCGAATGTTTGAATAGTGGATTCCTAATCAGGTAGGATTGATCTTTGACCTTTTGAAGAGCGAACTGCTGAAGAAGCAAATAGATAATGATGGTGAAGAACAAGAGGAGAGTGATAAGAAAGACGACGTGGAAATTGACCGGGTGAAACGATTCGGCAAATAGATGTTGTAGTAGTTGAAAGATGGATAGTTTCCGCTTGATCCATTCAAAAGTCGTTTCCATGTTTGGTCGGCTGAATTTATTCCTTCCAACATAATTATAATAGGGCGCCTCTAGCTGCCTTCTTGTGAATAAGGAGATATTTCATCGATGGCAGAAAGAGGAGCTAAAAGAGTTGAAAGAAGAAGTAGTATAAGAAGAAGAGAAAGTAGAAGAAGAAGAAGGAGAAGAAGAGTACACAGAAGAAGAAGAAATGGAGGAAGAAGAGAGCAGTGTAACCTGGAGGGCTAGTCATTGATCAACAATAATTGACTCAGGTAGTGAGAGCCATGTTGGGAATCTTGAATCGAGGCTTCAAGAGTCAAATCAAAATACGTGCTTATGAATAACTTACTTTGCTATACAAATAAGGTTCTATTCTATCACTAAACATTGACATTGTTTGTTCCAAGTCTATTAATATGGAGCAAATTTAATTCTATAATTGTTCAAAAAATAACTATTCAATATTTTGAGTACAAAGCTTTCTTTCTTGCCTTGAGCTCAAAACATAGAAAATTGAGGTAGGGAAATGAACATGGAGGTAACGATGAATAATTTAAAATTAAAAGTTTTTGATAATATACCTTGAATCCCAGTTTGTTCAATTATTTCCTAATTGATCAGAAAACAATCCACTAATTGCTGTACTACCGTGATTTTGATTCATTAATAATGTATTTGGAAAACGGTTAGCCTTCCTTAGCAGCGCGCGATTCCTATGCGTATAACAAATGTTTGCCGAGGGAATGTTTGAGTTGGAAATTATTCCCCGGGGAAGTGAGGCCAGGCCGCGGATATCAGTAAGATATTGAACTCAATTAAAACGGGAGAAAATTGATAGCTTGCATGCGTTTCGAGGTTGTGTAAAGTAATCTGATAATGTGATAATATTCAGTTTCACCGGAAATGAATTTATCAAATCTAACGAAGCTCAAGGCATTTCATTCTGTGCCCATATTGTGATATTAATTGTGTATTGGGGCGTTCATATTTTAATATTAGTATCAAGAGATTTTATGTTATAACATTTGTTAGATGATAATATTTGTTCGACCTTTCAATTTTCATTGTTGAACATCACGAGCCATCAGTGATGATAAAAGCTTGTGATAACATTGGCTATGGTTATTGATAAAAAGTATTCTTTCCTGCTCAATGTTATTGCCAAAGCTTCAAGTATGTTAGGATAGGATTTTATTCGGAATAGTGTTTTTCTCTTCAACAGCTCTTTCTTCGACATGTGAAAAATTCTATTCAATAATCGATGATCATAGTGAGTTGAACAGAGGTCATAAAAAGTGGATCTAAATTGTTATCATGTTTCTATATTCGATTCATTATCGGTTATCAACTAATTGTTGATTCAGTCTGATGATTATTCTAAAAATTATTAATATTAGTAAGACAAGACAAGATTTTATGTCAACATATAGTTGCTTATAAAGCAACACACACTGATTAGTCATTGCATCGGTGTGTGCTGCTTCATAAGCAACTATGTGAATTATTGTGACTAAACGTGACTAATCTCGTTTTGTCTTGTCTTGACTAACCGGTGTACGCATAGCCTTATGAACCACTAGAAGACCTCATTATTGAACGAAATCCATTGAGAACGAATACTCAAGACCGCTCTTGGATGGGTGACCGACACAAAAATGCGAGTTGGATCCTACCTGTACTGTTCTTCTCACCGATAAAAATCAATAGATAATTAGATAAATCAATAGATATAAATAGATAATTATATACTATTGATTATACAAACTGTTTTAACAATCGGGCGCGTTATCCATGCGTTATTGTTGTTATAACATGCGTTAATGTTGTGTAAACAATGCTAAAGTGTAGCAAACGTGAAACGTGTAATCTAGATAGGAAATTATGGAATATGAGAAAATTAACATTGTTGCTCAGCGAGATAAACTCTCGAATTCCGGGAAAGTACATGTTTACAAAATCACTCACATACAAGTATTCAAGTACTGTACGTTCATAAATTGTGAAGTACAGTGGTATTCATTGAATTTGACGCTTGGCATTAGATAGATGGATAGAGAGATATCATTTCTTGACGTAGCTGATGCGTAGAGTAAAGCAAAGAAATAATATCTCTCTATCTATCTAATGTCAAGCGTCAAAATAAATGAATATCACTGTATCCTAAATGAATATCACTGTATCCTAATGATTCACCCAAAATCATCTGATTTCATCCTTATTCAAAAACATTCATCCCGTTCGATCCGGGCCCAGCTTTCACTAGTGTGAAAGAAGCCTAAGATGTGAATAGACATGTGCGTGGAGTGTCGTGTCTGGCACGTTACGTGTCGGTCCGGTATCGATCGGTAGGTGTGAATGAAAGGGGTTTCTTCTGCTCACAATTTGGTTTTCTCATCCTTTTTAAAATGGAACTGAAATAATAAAAATGTGAACTCCGTGTATGTCCAGTACCTTTATGAATAATACCTAATACCTGTGCTGATACAGTGGGACCCCGATTTAACGTATTTGAAGGGACCAAGAAATTCGTACGTTATGTAGGGGTTTACTTAAAAACGAGGTTCGTTAAATCGAGGTTGAAGTCTGGCAAAATACGTTATATAGGGGTTAGTTATAGCCTCCATAGAAAGTATATTGAACACGTTCAACCTCTATTTGAAGTAAATTTTTAGATATACGCATACGAATACTCATGTTTCATTGACAGTACTGTACTGCTACAGAAGGTGGAAGAAAATAGGATATTGAAATTATTCAATTGCTATTATAAAATAGAAATACTGTATTGAAAATAGCAATTAGATAAATGCTATTATTTAATAGCAGTTTAATAATTGTTATACAGTACCCATTCTTGAGAATACACAAGAATACATAGAACATTACAGACAGTACTGTACTCTATTATGGGCGGCGAGCGGAAGGGGGGTAAATGAAAACTTTCATGTTCAAACATGCTCAAGTGATGGCCTAGATAAGAATAAAATACTTTATACAGGGGTCTGAACCGTGGGAATACGTTATATAGAGGTTATCTACGTTATGTAGGGGTTTCTTAATTTTTATATACGTTATACAGGGGTCAAAAATATTACTAAAAAACACACCAAAATTCGTTATATAGAGGTTCTATAATACGTATTTTGTACGCTACATAGAGTTAATTTTCTATTAAGGTTTATGGGGTTTCAAGGGACCGGAAAAATACGTTATACCGGGCTATTCGTTATATCGGGGGTCCGTTATATCGAGGTTGCACAAGCCCTGTTTGATAGATAGATTTTTTTTCCTACAAAGATAGATTGCTATCTAGTCTTGAGACTAATGAGCAACTTTTTTCTTACCTAAATTACTAAGCAAGATAGATAGAAAGATGACTTTATCTTCCACTTTTTACATTACAAAAGTGCTGTGGGCGAAGTTGAGGCATACAAGCCCCCTCTTCTACTTAACTCACAGTTTGGTAGTATGACCAAATGAAATGAAACAAATGGCGAGACGTTTTATCCCATTTTAATGATAGCTGAGACAGTGTTTGTGGTTGGCTGCGGTTAAGTAGTATATATTGCGTTTCCTGATTCGAATATTGGGTATCATTGTATTTCTAGTTTCCACACTGGATTGTGGTTGTATCATTTTTCAGATGGTTGCATCGTAGATTACCAATGAAAAAGTATATTGTAATAAAGTATATAAAGTAATATATATTATTCTGTGGCTGATCGTTGTTTATTATGATAGATACAGTATTATAATGTATGCTTCTAATATTCCTGTACTCATAGTAATTGATATAACCCTGTGTATCATTTATACATGTATAAATGAAAGGTATAAGATCTAATCTTCTGTTGATAATGTTTGCTTTTCATAATGTTGTATAAATTTTAATTATATGTTACATATTATGTTTCAATAATAATTATTCTTATGTTCGTTTCAGGTGAGTGAACTCGTTTTATTGTTTTCAACTGCGAAAACTGTTCATTAAAGAGTAAGTACTATAGTAATAATAATAGTTATGAATGAATTTGGATTACTAACTGAAAGGTGCACGAAATCACTAACGGCAGTTTAATTTAATCGCTGTAAAATGATGTAATTCGTCAGAAATCCATATCGAGGATTTCGATACATGTTTTTATTCCATTGACATTATTTTATAGAAGTTTAATTTGATTGGGCTTCCTTTCAATCGGCCTGTAGCCAGATATACCTTTTTTGATCGAAGGCCATATTTTAAATATTAATTGAAGGGCACGTGGGCCAATGGCGTACCACTAGGGGTCTGACAGCCCTCCTCCAGGGAATTTCAGAATTTTTCCCTTTTGAAACACAGTTTCCTCGAATATATCGACTGTGAACTGTTGACTCCCAATACACAAATTGTACTCCAATATTCCCTTAAATATGCAATAGTTTACAATATCCAATAGAATTCCATCATTATGTAATCATCAAAAATATATCAACTATAAACTATCGACTTTGAATGCTCAATTGTATTCCAATATTCAATAAATTTGTCAATTCAATTCCATCAGCATGAAGTAGATCAAATAATATTATATCGACTGTGAACTGTCGACTCCCAATAGACAAATTGTACTCCAATACTCAATAGTTTTCAATATCCAATAGAATTCCATCACCATGTAACAATCATCAAATATATCGACTGTAAACTATCGACTCCTAATGTTCAATTGTATTCCAATATTCAATAAACTTGTCAATTCTATCACCATGAAGCTATCATCAATATATTGATTGTGAACTAGCAACTGCTTTCACTCAGATTGTATTTGAATATTCAATAGATTTGTCAATTCGATTCCATTACCATGTAGCCCAACTATTCCATTGCGGATTGTCTGTAACGATTAGAAAATAATAAAACCGATCGACTATTATAATCTATCGACTCCATATGTGAATATCATATTCGAATGTTCCATCGATTTCTTAGTTCAATTTCACAACCATCCCGCTATAATTCCATTACCGAGCAAGGTTACTATACAGATTACCGAGTGGTTATATCGATTGGAAACTATCGAACTATCAAACAAATTGATTGGAAACTATCGAACCAGTCGATATCAAACTATCAACTGCACAATTCAAATAGGATTAGAAATAGTCGAAGCGCATGTAATGGCTACTCACATCAATCGCTGTTGAGTGTTGTATGGGATAGACAGCTAGATTGCATCCATTCCCTTCAGTCGTGATGGTTGAAACTGGAAACAATCTCGAAGTTCTCGTAAACAGAAACGCGGGACGCGCGATCGCTTGTTGGATGTCAATGTCTGTCCGCTCGGTGAAATGTGCAAGCAACCGTTGCAAAATGGTTGACATTACCCGAGAAAAGCGGAATATTGTATGTGGAGAGATGATTGTCGTTGATGCAACGAGACTAGTTGATTCAACGGGTTTCGTTTATCAACGGTTTCGTCGATCAACCTAGTGAACAGGATGATTATTAAGACAATTTTTCTTTTTTAGTTTGAAATTAATTGATTAATCAGTTTACGTCTTGAAAGCACTGAGATGAAGGCACATGCAACAAGTTGTTGAAAACTGTCAGAAAATGTATCTGGGTCATTGTGTTGTCATTTAGGCTAGGCGAGAAGACAAGACAAGACGAGATTAGTCACGTTTAGTCACAGTACTTCACATAGTTGCTTATGAAGCAACACTCAACGATTAGTCATTGCATCAGTGTGTGCTGCTTTATAAGCAACTATATGAATTACTGTGACTAAAAGTGACTAATCTCGTCATGACTTGTCTTGACTAATCGGTGTACGCCTGGCCTAACGGTGACGTTAATGCGTGTTTGAATGGTTAATCGTTAATGCATGTCCATTGAAATTGTTTTGAATGTTTTTCTTTTAGTAAAGCCAATGCTCTAATGATTGGTGAAAAAGCAACTTACTTGCTTGAAAATGGTCCAAATACTCCACAATAGTCAGGGGCCCGTTCCCATTGAGACAAATTCCTGTAATAAATTCACAAAATTGTCTGTTTTGTAAAATGAAGGTTGCAAATGCGAAATGTTGTAACAAGCTGTTACACGAATTTGTTGTAATGGTGTTACAAACAATACGAGTAGCCCATTTCATTTTTCCAGTGAAGTTTTGGTAGCGTCAACATTGAAGCCTTCATATTTTTACATCCTGGTTGTCTACGTCAATATCACCTTTGCCATGAGAAGAAAGCTATTCTTTCATGATAATATCAAAAACAATTTATTTTCAGATTTCTGGGTGATGTCGACTTAGGCTAGGCGTACACCGGTTAGTCAAGACAAGACAAGACGAGATTAGTCACGTTTAGTCACAGTGCTTCACATAGTTGCTTATTATGAAGCAACACACACCGATTAGTCATTGCATCGGTGTGTGCTGCTTCATAAGCAGCTGCTTCAAAATCAAAGTAATGTGAATTACTGTGACTAAACGTGATTAATTTCGTCTTGTCTTGTCTTGACTAACCGGTGTACGCCTAGCCTTGTATAGTTGAGCTTATGAAACAAATTTTGTTTTGTTTTTCATTAAAATAAATTAACTCGATATTTTTCGAGCAGTGGGCAAATTTGGTGGCGTAGTTTTTCACATTCTGAGCAGCATTCGTTCATTTCACACTTTCCTAAAAGCTCTTAATCCTGTTGAAATTTAATTCGAACGCAATACTCATTCAATTAATGAGGAATTACAAGTAGATGCTCGCTCGCCTTTTGTCTTTGACGCTTACAGAGTAATATATTTGCTCGCTCATTGGACAGAGATTAATGGCTTCAATTTCCTTCAGCTGATCTTGTGCACCCAATCGGATTGCGAATGCCACTTTTGTTTGTTTTCTTCTTATCGCGCGCTTTTCTTTTCGAACAGAACGCTTTTCCAAGGATTTCCCACCTGTGAACGACGTTTGCCGCTCGATTTATGGCTTTTCGTTGCTTCTTTTCGTTTTAATTTCTGGCGGCGTGCCGTTGCACAATGCAATTATTACGATTTGAATCGGAAAACTTTCGCTTATCAGTAAGAATGAGGATTTGGGTAGTTTGAATTAAAATGCTCCGACGTTTTCTTAGACGGGTTTTTGTGGTTTTACAGTTCTTTTTCATCACGTTTACCAATAGTTGAATATAAACCAATTTTAACGGAACAATGGGCTAGCTAGATAAATAGGGTTGGTACTTTTAGTATGTATGGACCGATTGCACGAAAGCCAATTAAATTTAACCGCTGTAAAATGACTTTCATCTGAAGAGGCTCAATAGCAAATACTTTGTATTTATCCGTTATATGACGTCATTTTTTGGAGGGTAAATTTAAAAGTTGGCTTCAAATGTCTTGGTTTTAACTGTCTGTAAGAGAAGCCTACATACTACATTATAGTTTGTTGACTTGGTAAGCAGTAACTGATAAACTCAATATTACGATGTCAAGTTTAGATTTTATTAGTTAATTTTTAGATCCAGTGGTACTTCAATTCAAGCTTCAGTTTAAAGTTGATTGGTAATTCAAGTTTAGTGGTAGCTTTAATTCAAGGTATTCTGTATGTAATTTATTCGAATTATTCCAATGAATCCTGTACCGACTCTAGCCTAGATTATTAGTCAGTATTAAATCTAGATTAACCATCTTATTCTATCAATATTTAGCAAATTAGAAATTTAATTCGAACAATATTAATGAATCTCATAAATCAAAAATAGAAAGCCAAATTTCCGAAAATCAAAAAAATCATAAACCCAACATCTGCAACAGAACAAACCATCATAAACTTCCCCAGTTCTGTGACAGTTGCGAGTTGTGAATTGTTGGCAGGTTCGTTCACAGGACAACAATATTTGCGCCGGATATTGTGGTCGGAGTAAGAAGTGTTGCCTAGCTGTTGATAGCAGGCGCTAGCCGAGTGTCTAAAGAGAGTATCGTCGCGCAGTGTTTGAAACTTGCGGGGGGTAGTTTGGGGTGGAGGTGAGTGGGGGGTTGATGGTTGCTGGGCGACGGGCGGATCCTGATCCTGGCTCAGTAGCAAGCGGGACTCCACAGGGAGCGGTTGTTTCGTGAAAACGTGCGTTTTACGGACAACCTAACGCAACGCATTCTTCAGTCTCTCGAACAATCCATCACGGTTCAAGGCCATTACGCACCGGTTACGCGTATTCACGCGTTACGTTTATTTTTCTGTCGCTAGTTTCTGCGAACCTTAATCAAGGGAATTTCAGAGGTTCCACTTCGTGATATCAACAGCTGGCGGATTATAAATAGATTGGTTTGACTCTTTCTCAACCATTTACTCTCTCACTTTATTTTTTCATCTCTCAAAGTGTTTCTAACACATAGTAATGCTGGGTTGCACCAACCAAGATCAAGTCTGATCCAGGATCGTGATCCATGTTCGCCATATTTGATCTAGGAATTTCATAGCACCAAAGCGAGATCAAGCAGATCTAGGATCGTGATCCTGGATCATGATCGAGGTACATTAATCCACGATATTTCGTTGCACCAACCTGGATTAGGAATTTGATCCTACCACATGACTGATTGATCCAGGATCAAAGCTGATACCTCGACAGAGTAGGATTACTCTGCAGTTTCTAGGTTAGATTACACTCTCAATGAGAATAGAAAATTAATTTTCTTGAATTGGAGTTCGAAATCTATTTAAAAAACATATTACATTGTCAATTTATGTCTATTATGAATAGACATTGATTTTGGATGAACCAATTTGAAAAAGAATTATGCAAATTTACGGAAATATATCTCCAATTAATTTAAAGTAATTACGATTTTTCATTAATTAATTACATATTCAGTTAATTATACACACTCACAAATTATTTGAATAACACGATTTATTTATTCAATGAAGTACAATTAACACAGACACATAGTCCAAACCATGTTTTTCTTGTTTTGGTAATTATTTCAAAAGGTTATGTTTACATTCACTATTAAACACAAATTTCCACTTCCAAAGCTAAAAACTATGAGTTATCAATTTAGAATTTAAAAAAGTCGATATAAATGCCAAAAAAGCACAAAAAATATGAATAAAATGATTTCGAAATAATTTGATAGAGAAATAAACAAACTCAGCCCAATCCTGTTTCACTTTGATAATATTTTTATTTCGATTTTTATTTTCATAATGCAAAATTAGGTTATGCTGTGAATATACTTCAACACCAAAATATTTCCAACCAAAAAATTATGTTCAGAAAACCCGGTCCCAGCTGTATTCTGGGTTGGATTTCTCATATGTTGACTAAAATATGATTGAAAATGTACTATTCTCGAAAACACATTCGCCTGGCTGGATCATGATCTGGGATTGGCTGATCCGGGATCACATCCGTGTTTTTGGTAATGGTGCAACGCGACTAATAACTTGATCCAGGATCAGCTTGATCCCGGATCTGGTGATCCCGTAATTTGATCTTGGTTGGTGCAACCCGGCATAAGTGTAATAGGCTGGTCATTATTGCAGCATTATCAAATGTTATCAGCTGTTGTATTGATTGCTGATATACTTGTTGATATCAGTAGAATTGTTTACAGTAATATAATATTATTGTCGTCAGGGTTACAGGCTAGTCATTATTCCAGCATTATCAGCTGTTGTATTGATAGTTGAACCAGTATCATACTTTTAGATCAGTGGTTTTCATCACATCGACAGTTATCGAGACATTGTTGTCTATGTTCAGTAATTTGTTTTTGAAATTGGATTTAAGCATACTTATTGTGTTATAAGTTTGTCATTATCGTATTGTATCATATTCCCGTTTATAACGTCATATCTGTTGTCGCAAACATAATATCGTGAATCTGTAGTTAGCCTACATAATAATTTGATGAAAACCGTAGCAAGCATTATTGTTGTCTCTCAACAGAGCTATTTATGCAAAATAGTTATTTTTATTCATTCCTTTATTAATGAAAATATTCATCTATTGATATAATAAATAGTTGCTTAATAATGTAGGATCTATGTCACTGCACGTCTAAAAAGCTGCGTAGATACAATAATACACATTTTTTTATTCTAAATTTTTATCGTTTTAGAAAGAAGTATAAACTGAGAAAAACAAGTCATTCTGTATCTTTGTATAAGACCCAAAACAAAAGTGCTTTTACAAAGATAGATGGTTAAGAAGCGCTTTCCTTACAAGAGCCGACCGGCGTTGAAAAGATTCTGCTTTGAATCAGCCATGCATAGATTGAACTGTATTAGGTGTGTGCGTTCACATAAAAATGAACGAGAACGAGACTTCCAAGCGCCTGCTACCGGCGTTCACCGGCAAGCAAGAACTACTTGGTTATTCCAACTACATAATAGTTAATAAATATATAATTCCAACCTAATATTCTTTATTCCAACTATAGCAGGATTCTTTTAAATTGTCAGAAAACAGCTGATTGATGTACGCTCGTTTACTAACGTTGAATCACCTGTTGAAAGAATCCTGCTATATTTTAGCAGGCACTTGAAGGTCGAAACAAGCTTTTATTAATCTGTCTATCAACGCACACTCTTGATACAATACAGTCTTAGCACAACTGTGGAATTTTTCTGGCATTAGTCGACTACTGTTTGCAAACAGCTTTCTGTGTGAACGCATCCTGAGATCATAAAACTATCAAAGCAGGCTTGTAAATAAAAGTAGCGCCGTTGTCAACTCTTTCGCTGTACAGATTGAGCCGGCGTGTAGTAAGAGGACACGATGCTTCAGCTATTACATATAGCAGGATTCTTTTAAATTGTCAGAAAACAGCTGATTGATGTACGCTCGTTTACTAACGTTAAATCAGCTGTTCTCTGACAAGTTAAAAGAATCCTGCTATACAATATCCTGCTTTGCAACATACGTCGCCTATTCATTTTCAAAGCTGCGAGAACCTCATATCAGTTGAGTAGCTAGCTGGCTTGATCAAAGCAATGCCATCGAGTGCTACTCCTCTACCCCCCCCCCCTCCAATCGCTCTGTATTTATGCTGACATAACATAACGAGAGGTATCTCATAGCAACCCTTCATAAAGAGAACGCCAGACATGGGTATTACTTCTAGCTGCAACTTTGCTTACACATTGTACCTCGCTTTTGATTATAACTGCCTGCAGAACTGAGTGCCTTGAGGATCAATGGGATTTAATGAATGCGAAGTGTATACTCACTTTCATGAATCACAATAATTGTATTGTGTAGTGATGGAAACCAACATTGGGTATACGAACTCTAAATTTTTACAGTGAATCGAAGTAGAATTCTTCTCGGACCAGTTGGCTATAATTGGGTTTTTGGCTATTTTTTCCTCACTCTTTGCTATTTTCATTACTTTTTGCCAATGAAGCCCCAATAGAATCTTCGAAATGGCATTCCGGATGAAAAAAAATCTAGTATCAACTTATAATTTTAGTATGTGCTGACTTTAAGAGGAAATAATAATTAGAAAAGTTTCCAGATCTTTGAAACTTTGTGTTACAAATTGTTGGATACAATACGATATGAATAGCGATGAATGTAATAGCGATGTGATTTATTGATTCAGTCAGAGTTCTCAAACAAAAACTTCTTTTAAAATGATAATAAATCAACATAATCATCCTCTTTTCCAGTATGTGAGGAAGAAAGAGAAAATGGGAGATGATAATGTAGAAGAGAAGAGATATAATTATTTAGATTGAAGGGCATATTAATATGAAAGAGATTGATGAATTATTTCACGTTTATTTTTATGTCTAATGTAGCCCGATTGGAAAAATAGACATGTTGAGTTCAGGGGAAAATTGAAGTAAATTGATATCTACTCACCAAACTAACAAAAAAAATTTAGAAAACAAAGCTAAGGGGAAACAGTATATAACACAGAAGAAACATATTATGAGTAGAAGGTATTAGAATAAGTATTATCATTCGCATAATATTTTTCTTCTGTGTTATATACTGTTTCCCCTTAGCTTACCATCTACATGTTTTTTTCTTAGTTTGGTGAGAAGAATACAAAAAGTGACAGGGAATGAACAGGGATAGAAAACAGTAGATAAAAAAGAGATGTGTAAGGAGAACAAGGAAGTGTAAGGAAAGTAAACGTGAGGAGGGTAGATGGTAGATGATACACAACAAAAGTGTTGTGAAAAAAATGAGAGAGGGAAATAATAAACGTAGAAAGAATGAGTGTGAATGTGATGGATGAGGAAGTATTCATATTTCGTAGTGTTCATTGCAGAGAGCAATAAAGTGCGACACTCATGTCATAAATCAGTTTTTTCTCCGCTTGATTTCGCTCCTGTCAGTTCCATCTCCATCCTTATGAGTTTACTCGTATAACATTATAATCATTCCAAATCTAATTAGAAATGAGCATTTTTCCTCCTGTCATTAATATTGTAGCTCGTTTTTGATAGCTCGAAAAGGATTAATAAATTGCCAAATGATTTTTAATAAAGGGAAGTTAATTATTAATTTTGAGAATAATACAGTTTAATTCTAAATGCAGTATTCGATATTTGTGTATTATCAAACAATGTCATGATAATAAAAACTGAAAAGAGAATACGTTGAGATTAGCTGCAGCTGTATTCTGCAATATTATTGTCATATTATAAGATCCTCCATAAATAGAGATTAAATTCCCGTTATTTAATATTTATTTACTAGGGAGATAATAAGAATTAGGTAACAATATTGAAAAATTTAGCTTTTTCAATTTGATAATGGCACAGAAGGTTTTGCTTGATGACAGTCATGAATCATTGAATTGTAATTTTGGAATGATTAGACCAGTAATCAATCTCATCACCTTTCTTGTTATCTTCCAATTTAATAATGAATTTGTATAATGCTTTTTGAAAGTCTGCTATTTAAGATTAAAAATATTTATATTTGAATTCAATACCTCACTTCTTGATGTTATTAAATCAGTCTTTCATGAAGATTTAATTAATCGTCTGTTACAAATCAGTCATTTTTGTACACATTTTTCGAAAACTATAATGAAAACAGTATTCTGTAGCCATGAATATTGCAATTTGAAACGATGGATCTGCTAGCACACAGAATTAATGTATAATTTTATAGATTTTGTAAGAGAGCTGGAGAATTGAATGAAAATGAAGGACATGAATAACAAGAAGTACGTGAAATGAATTCAAATTCATTTGAAAAATGTAAAACCTCATCACTATCAACTAATGAATGGCAAAGGAACAAAGGAATGTTCAGCTTAAATTCAAGCAGACGAAATCGGTTATTAAATCCGTCCAGGATAGTTTTTCACTGTTTCCAAATTGAGGGATGAATGAATACCCGATTCGATACATTTTGACTGGGTTTTTGGATTTTTAAAAATTGAGAGCATCCTGTGATTGATGAAAATTGATGTATTTTCAAACTCTGTCCTAACTTTCGGGAATTTCGATGCTGCTCTGACAGCTGAAGCTATGGATAAATGATAATTCTGAGTTGTTTTTGATGTATTTGTTAAAATTTGTATGTCACAACTCGGCTTGACGTTTCATCTATCATCAATCAAATACTTAGTGTTTGCACTCATCAGTTGAAGACAGTCTCAGAAGTGAAGTTGAGTAATCTGAAGCAGTGGCGGTTCTAGGCATGGGCTGGGTGGGCAACTGCCCCCCCCCCAAAGTTTCAATAGAAACCTTTTTCCAATCATATGTCTGTCTAGCACTGAATTTACAAAAGTTTTGGTTGAAAGATTATCATCTAGTCTACTCTAATTACTTCAGATTTTAGCCCTTATCCCCCCCCCCCCCTCTTAGTTTCTCATGTCTGGAACCGCCGTTGATCTGAAGAACTTCAAGTTTGGTAGTCACCCTGTTTCTATCGTACCCATTCATTTGTTTACCAACTTTTAAAATTATTTCTCATTCAAATATTGATTTATTGGTTTTTTTACACTTATTACATGCCATTTGGAGATGAATTCACTCATTTGTTGAGAGAGTCAAACCATTGAAACCCCCCCATTTCTATTTCGTTAACAGCTGTTCACCTTCAAAGACTAGAAAACCCCCCGACTCAAATAAGATGTAGGCCGGTTGGAAGTGTCTGCTAGAAGAGAGTGGTTTACGCGCAATGTGTTGCGTTCAGGCAGAGCGCGTTTTTCCCGCTTCGGACAGCGAGGAGGGTGAGGAGGGGGGCAGTAGGGGTTCGGAACCCCCCCTGTGGGCCCCCCGCTGCCGGCATCACCTCTTGCCCGCTCGGAGGTCGTTCTCGTCTTCCCTGGTCGCCGAGCTCAGTGCGGCCGCGCCGCGACCGTCGTCTTGCGATTTTCTGGTGAGTTGCAGTTCCAATTGTTGCTGATTCTTTCGAAAAATATTGTTTTAAACTAGAATTTGTAAGTTTACTATATATAGATGTTTTAAAAGTGCACCGTGAAAATTGATAATTAATATAACATTGTATTTAGAATAGGAATAGACATAATACTACTAAGGCTAGGCGTACACCGGTTAGTCAAGACAAGACAAGACGAGATTTGTCACGTTTAGTTACAGTAATTCACATAGTTGCTTATGAAGCAGCACACACTGATGTAATGACTAATCGGTGTGTGTTGCTTCATAAGCAACTATGTGAATTACTGTGACTAAACGTGACTAATCTCGTCTTGTCTTGTCTTGTCTTGACTAACTAACGTGTACGCCTAGCCTTAGAATGGGTAGAGAATGAGGAGAACATGCGAATTATCTGGAGAATGAGGTTATATTATGTTAATTGTATTAATTGTATCTGTGTTATTGTATCAATGATCCTTTTTAAAAGTCTTCAAACACTTTAGCAAATACTTTAAGTTAGTAAGAAACTACAAAAAATAGCTGACCAATCGAGAATGAGGGTTTCGATAGAATTCAAGATGGTCGCCATTCTTTTTCGAACAACGGCCATTGCTGAGTAGAGTTATCGCCATCCTATTGGCCAGACACTTTTGTAGTGTTTTACTATTGGCTGGCGTAGTTTCGTTCTAGGATTCCTAGATGGCAGTAGGTCTAGGGTCAAGTGCAACTTTTAAAAGTTGAGTTTATTTTAACGATTCCTAGATGACGTCATTAGCTTCAAATCGAAAGTGATTTGATAGAATATTCTGAATGAAAAAACAGAAATTGAATGAATGTGTTAATTGGCTCTGCATTGCTTGTCTTGGTATTTTATACAAGTTGCATAGTAGTGTCTTGTTAAAATAAATGAAATTCCAGTTGTTTATGAATTGAATTAAATCTCAATTTTGATTTATTGCGATAAGGAATGAGTCAAATCAGACCCGTACTAAATTATAAACTCAGCTTCTAGCCTAAAATTTTTATTGAGGGAGTAAGTTGAGCTTCGTAATCAAAAACAATTAATTACTTTCGTAAATCTAAACTAATTGTCATACTAGATTGAATAATAGTTTATTTTATTCGACTAACAAATATAACATGTAGGAAAAAATTCAATTCAATAAATTATTCATTAATTCCATCCAGTTCGAGTGAAACCTGACCCTGTAGCTAGTGCTATCTAGATGTCGTTTGTTGAAACTCCGTCTATTTCAATTTTAGCGACCCTAGTGCTACTGCCATCTAGGATTCGATAGATGTAACTGCTTGTGCCAAAAGTAGGCGGTACCAGAAACAACTCGGCCAATAGGATTGCGAGAATAGCATGGCTGTCAACTCGAAGAAGATGGCTGACTGAAAAATAAATTGGTGACTGTGTTGGATTCCAGTGATAAACGATAATAAATTACAGTAATTTTTAAGTTGAATTTGCTAGACCAACTCATATACAACTGTTCAACATTTCAACTGTTATAATGAGTGAGTTGCTTGTGTTGTATTGTTATAATGAGTTGTACTGTTATGTATTTCCTTTTTCAATACGCTACTTTTTGAAATATTTCCTATTGTTATGAATACATACTAAGTAGGAGGGTATGTGCAGTTTTCTTGAGTACAGTGAATGAATAATGACGTAGCTTTATCAAATTTTATCTTTTAGGAGAATTTGTTTAAAAGAGGCTTCCTAACTAGCAGTGTATGTGTAGTTTTCCAGATAACAGTGAATGAATAATAATATTTTTTAGAAAAATTTGAAATTTCAGTTGAATTAACTCTAAAAGGGCACTAATTGTTTGAAAATTAATCCTTGTTTGTGGAAAATGTTGCTTATATGTACATTTTATTATCATCCCAAAAGTTACGCTCCAGAATCATTTATTCATTTATTTATTCATTTATTGGCAAGATATTTGTCCAAAACTGCTTCTTTCCCAAATTTTGATAAAAAGAATCTTGGAATATTAGCCTATAACTTAGTAGAAAGTAGCCAAGATTTTTACTGCATTTTTCTTGTATCACGTGACTTCTTAATTTTGTGTACTAGGCCTTTGGGACCACATAATACAGTGAAGAAGGGGGTCATGGATCAGACATTTGAAGTTAAAACATTGCACGCCAGTCTATCCATGTTCAGTTTAGTTTCACCGTTTCCCTGTGTTTAATTTGCCATTTTCATGGGCTAAGCCCCTAAATTTAGAAATTTTTAGAAATTTGAGTTTAGAATTTGAAATTTCTAGTACTCTTGTCCCATTTCTATGGGATAAGCCCCTAAATTTGAAATAGTATAATCGCATTCGTTCAATGATATTTTCAACTCCATAATTATAATTAAATTCTATTAATCCTATTAGTTTAATTATAATTCAACTCCATGATATTTAAGTTGTTACTTTGGATAGAGGAAAAATGCCCCTATAACGGCTCCTCACCCCCTATAACGGCTTCAATCCCTAGTATAACCCCAACCTTAATTGCTTAATGAGTCGTGTAAGTTAAACTGCCGCCGGGCTCGTTCATTTGAAGCAGCAATTGCGAAGTTGATCAAAGTTTAGCAGTTAAATGGTGGACAGTCGAATGGGGTTCGGGCTATAGTTACGTCATTCGTTTAGGTCCAACATATTCCCCTATTCTGAAATAATTCCTCAACTGTCCCCATTCTACAATAATTATTGTTAAGCTCACACAGAGTGAATAACTTTTCCGCATATGCGACACGACGCACTGTTCGAGGCGAAAGTTTTTTAATGAAATTGCAATTGTAACGGAGGTGATTGAATTGTGGAACTGCGTGGTATTACTAAGGATGGTATTTCCAGGTACTACACGTGTAGCCTATGTAAAACTTTTATTACAACTGTTGAATGTAATAATAGCACCGATTGTTGTACAGTATTTTCGAATTTTATATTTTCATTCTCTCCAAACATGAGTTTCAATGCTCATTTCCATCACGCATGTTGAGTGAAAATTTGTGTTTTTACTTGAAACTTAATATTCAAACAAGATTTCAATTTAAAAAAGTGCTTATTAATTAATCATTTTATTTCATGAAAACACATTACAGAATGGTCCCGCTTAACATAAACAGATTTTACAGCAGGTGCCTGTAATTAATGGAATACAATAATTAGATTGAAATGCTTACTTTGAATTTAACAATAAACTAGAAATAAACTAAGATTTCACAGCAGGTGCTTATAATTGATGAAATACAATTAGTAGAATGAAATGCTCACTTCGAATTGAACAATAAACTGAAAAGAAAAGTTATTAGAAGAATGAAGATGCGGATTCAGGTGTTTAAAATGGATTTTGGGGATGTATAGGGTGAGAGGATGTTGAGAAGGAATTAGTAGGTATCTGGTAGTATTATTATTTCATCATGGAACAATAATTCCAAGACATTTCTGAGAATAGTGTTGTAATCTAATTAGTAGGAATAAGGAATTAGTGCGGAATTAGTATGAAGGTACTCATCTTCTTCACATAATATCATTTATTCTACTTGAGTAGTAGAGGCGGAGCGTGGTATACTTATTTGGTCATCGCCGGGTATATTTCCTATAGATGACCAAATAAGTATACCACGCTTCGGCCACAAATAGTCACAAGTTCATTACAAATCACATGATCAGTAACATGTTGAGATGAAACTTTCTAGTTTTAAAACTGACAGAACTGACAGGCCAGTGAAACGTGCTGAAGTTATGTTATAAACATCTTCTTTATTGAAAAATAAATATGAAAAGTTCTCAACCCGTTCCGTTATTATATTTATCATACAAAAGAATAAATAACATTATTATTATGACGACGGTTGGCGCAATTCTAATTTTCCGGGGCTTTAAATTTCGGCATCAGATATGTATCTGAAACGACGGTGGTGGGGGTGGGGGGTAAGAGATGTAGAGAGCAAGAGAGGGTTGATGGATGAGCGAATTAAAATGGCGCAAAAGAAAGGTCGGCAGACCTCCATTTCCATTATAAATTGTCGGCTGGAAAGGAGCAGTTCACTCAATCAGAAGAGGGTCTGAGGGGTACTCTGTATTCAGGGGCGATCGGGCCCCTTTATTATCTCACTGGAAACGGGATATGCTGCGCCCCTCCACACTGGTACTCCCTCTAGAACCCCTCAAACCCCGTCTAGAACCCCCCCAAAAATCGTCATCATCACCAGAATCCTCGTTATAGACGAGCAGCAGTGGAAGCAAAAACAGCTTGCTGCCTGCCATACATCTTCTCCTGTCTTTTGGTCTCCAATAATATTTCATAATTCATACATTTTTCTCCAGGACCGTTATCTGGAATGTGAGTGCTCTGCAGTGCTGCGGGATATTTGTTCTCGCATTCAGGGTTGGTAAGGGTGTGTGGATATATTTTTCACTGGAATACGTAGAGATTAGTACCGATTCGGAAAACTGAAATGAATTGAATTTATTGTTAGCATTGAAGTAATCATTGAAATTGGGGTTTTACCGAATTACGTGTAGGTTGGGTAGGTTTCAAATTTAGATAAAATTTAAATAAATCAAATTTATTGCCAAAACATAAAAAGTAAAATAATTATTCGGATCAGTCATTACTATTAGCATTGACTATTAACCTACAGGTTACTTAAAACTTCAGGTTAATAGTCAATGCTCTATTAGAAGTGAGAAAATAGTCTATTTTCTGTTGAAAATACAATCATAAGTTATTCAACACTGTTCCTAGAAACGTTGTCAAAGTTTTCTATAATGAACACGATATGTTGCCTCTTTCTCCTCTTTCTACACAAAACTATATAGCTACTTTTCGTATCAGCTTTAGTTGCATGTTAAATTTTGATTTTCGTGTAAATTAATCTTTCTTGTTGAAATCCATGTTATTATTTCATAATCATAACTGACTTTTACGAATTTTTCAACATCGATCAAAAATGAAACTACCTTTGAAATAATTTCCATATAAACAGATAACAAATAGCTGAGAGAAATAATTATAAGAGAAACAAATAGTTTCATATAAACAGATAACAAATAGTTAAGAGAAATAGTTATAAGAGAAATAAATAGTTATAAAACAAATAGTTTCTTGCCATTCTTGAATTCGTCAACGAATTTACAGTTTGAAGAAGCTGGTTTTTATAACAGGAATGAACGAATGGTTGTACACTGTAGACACTCATATTGTTATTTGTAGTATTTTAACAGTCGATGTCTATCTAATGTGTGAGTGCCTTTCACTCGTATCAACTCATACCTTTTAAGATAACCCTACAAACACAAAGTTTCTATTGAACTTTTTCGCCAAGAAGTTCCTTTTCTAGGCAGTCACTAGTTCACTTCTCATGTAAAACGAAATTTTTAAATGGGGGAATATTCAAGTGTCAATGATATCTGGGAGGGGTAGGGGCCTGATTAAGGGGGTGGGTGAGTAGATGAAACTGGAAAGCAGAGTAGTGATGAAGGGGTGGGGAGTAGGTCATAAATATTAAGACTGGCAGGACAATAGAATGGCATGGATGAAAGTGAGACCAAAGCACACGCTAATGATAACTAAGTCCCGTTGATGCTTTGAGCCAGTGTCAGGCTGCTGTCATTTAAAAGTGTGGGCATCTCATCACCTTCTCATTCTTATTCTCGTTTTCCTCTTCTGCTTCTTCTTCTTACTTCCACTTCTTACTCCGTCTTTCTTCTTCTTCTTCTTCTTCTTCTTCTTCTTCTTCTTCTTCTTCTTCTTCCTTCTTCTTCTTCTTCTCTTCTTCTTCTTCTTCCTTCTTCTTCTTCTTCTTCTTCTTCTTCTTCTTCTTCTTCTTCTTCTTCTTCTTCTTCTCTTCTTCCTCTTCTTTTCTTGTCTCTACTTCTTACCTCTTTCTTCTTCTTCTTCTTCTTTTTCCTCCTTCCCCTTCTCCTACTTCTGCATTATCTTCCTACTTTGTACGTATTCTTCTCTTATCCAACTTTGTAGTAACATTTCCTACTCCTTCATCATTCTTACTTCTACTCCTCTTTCTTCTTCAGCTACACCTTTTTCTAATCCTTCTCCTTGTTCGTCGTCATTCTCCTTCTTTTTCTCTCTACCTCAAAACCTTTTCACATCTTCACTTCTTTCTGTCCTCCTCCTCATTCTATCACCCTCAATTATTCATTATTCTTCTCTCTTCTTTCTCTCCTTCTCTCTCCCTTCCTGTTCCGACTTCTTTCCTTCTGTTCCTTATTTTCCTTCATCTTCCCTCTTCCCCTTCTTATTCCCTACTTTCATTTCCTCTCAATCCTCCCCCTTTTGTCTTTCCCCTCCTCCTTCTTCTTCGTCTTTATTTTTTTATTCACATTTCGCTACTTATCTCAACACTCTCTCTCTTCTTCTGCTTCTTCCTTTCTCTTGTCCTTCCTCCACTCTTCATTTCTCTTTCACCTCCTCTTCTTGTCTCAGCACCTTCTCCCTTTTCTCTTCCTCCTCCTTCATCCTTTTCTTGGTCATATTTCTCTACTCCTTCCCCTACTTCTTGTTCTTCTTTCTTCCCCTATTCTCTTTTCTACTACTGCGACTCCTTTATCACTTCTGGGAAACAATAGAATGAGGAAGCACTCATTTCGTTTCATAGCCATCTGTCCTCTTAATTAACTGTTGTAGGCTTGATCTCAAATAATCTCAATTGCCTGACATTTATGTATTATTCTCAAAGCCTTTTTCTTCCATCGAATTAAACTTGTTCAAAACGTTATCTATCTGCCACTTATTCAGATTTCTTTCACTTTTTCGCTTCTTGTAATTTTCAATTTCTCAATGGTTTTCCTTTGACAGCTCTCTGCGTAGTCTTCTTTCTTATCACCGTCAAATTATCTCCTCCCTTTTCAAAATAATCCTTGTCCTTTATTCCAAATTCTTTCTAATCTTCCATCTTCTCCTTGATTTCCTCAATGACAACTTTCATACACCTCACCTTATTATCTTCTCTTCTTTTACAACATTTTCTTCATCCTTATTTTAAAATTCTTCTCCAGTTTCAATTTTTTTGCGGTTTTTCGCATTTTGTTTCACTTTAGTCGTGCTTTCCTACTTCTTCTCCTTATTGACTACTGTTTCGATCTCTTCCTACATCATTCCTGTTTCTTCTCCACTTTTTTCTATCTTTCACTCCTTTTCAACCAGCTTTTCTCTCTCTCTTTATCATTCTATTGTTTACTTTGTTTATTATGTATGTAATTATTTCAAGATTTATTTTGTATTGCTTTTTCGTGCAATGGGTTTTCTCACACCTAGTTATTTATTAATGTTTATTAATAATAACAAAATAAATCATTCAATCAATATCTCTCTCCATCATTTTCTTATTCCTCTTCCTCTTCTCCGTTCTCATCGTCTCCTCTTTCTTTCTCTTCCACTCGCTTCTGCTCCTTCTTCTCCAAAATCTTTCTTACTTCTCCTTTTTCCGCTAGTCCTTTTCTCCTCTTTCTCTCTTCTTCTTCTTTTCCGCCTTTTAGTAGTCTCCTTCATTTCACTTCAAGCTAATCTTCTCCTACTTTGTCTATTCTTCATTCTCCTTCCTCTTCTTTCTTCCCCCTCTCTTCTCTTCCTTCTCTAGCTCTGCTCAATTCATCCGCCATCTTCCATTAAATTAAACCTATTTAAAGCGTTATCATTCAAGTTGGCTTTGAGAGGGAAAGAGACAGAAAGGGTAAGCGAGACAGTGTGAGTGAGTGAGATGGAGAAGGCGACAGAGAAGGGGTCACTGGAGACTCGAACTCAATTTTCTTATCTGGAAAAACTTTGCGCTCAATTATAAGTGGAAAAGTGGCGCTCTGTCAAGAGGACCCTCTCGACTATAAATCTCCTCCACTCGCAGCACAGTTCATTCGAAGAGAAGAACTTGATACATTCGTGCTGTAACTTCCTGCGACCAATCAATAGCAATACATAAGGAAAGCAGCGTACCGTTTGCCATTCAGCAGGCTAATTTGGATGGTATCGTTATTATATTGGTATTGGCGATACCAATTCGTGAAATAGAAGTTTGTTTCCGGGGAATTCTTCCGGAAACTTTCAGATGTTTAAAATAATGCATAAGAACCTCTTCTCAATTTACAATTCCTTTCACTTTTCATCGGCTTTATCCATGATTCTTCTAATTTTTCTCCTCTTCCTATTTCATTTCTCTCTCGGTCTTTCTCCCTTTCTTAGTTTCACTTTTATACTCGTCTTCTCGACTTTTACGCCTCTTAAGCCAGGTCTAAACGCTGCGATAAGTTGATGCGACAAATTGATTCGGTAAAATATTGGACATCGAAGTTGCTTCCAAACGCAACAATCTTTTGCCTGGATTTTCATTGCAAATCGGAAATTCCACCTAGATGGCGATGGAATTGATGGGTTCGGGAAACACAGACAGCAGACAATAAACATTAAAAACCTTTTTTTTATAGCATTTTAGTCATTAAAAATGATCTTTCTCCTATTCATTGTTTGATTTCTCAAACAAACGAACAAATAAAGCAAGTTCCCTGATCTATAATACCACTCAAACGTGATATATTTAACATTTATATATTTTATAAACATTGATATATTTAACGAATTTCAGGAGTAAAGCCCAAAAAATTCCTCATTTAAGTTTAAATCTATTTAATTTTCCTGGTATTCAAATGTTACTCTAAAAATTCGGTATTCTCGAAATGAATCAGATTACGTAAGCATGTGCCTATTTATCGCAAGGTTTATAAATAATTTTCGTTCAACCAGCCAACCGCGACAAATTGCATCGTTCTCTCGTCCAGACGCTTCAATTTATCGTCCATACGATAAATTGATTCAACTTATCACAGCGTTTGGACCTGGTTTTATACACGCATTTCAATCCTCTTCCTTACTCATTTTACTCTTTCCATTGTTTTGTTATAATCGTTCTTTTATAAATCTATCCTTATATTCTCTCATGTTACTTACTCTTTTCACTCCTTTTTACTACATACTTTTTCCTATTCATGACACTTAATTTTTCATACACTCCTTTCGAACCTATAACTGAATAAGTGCTATTGATTGTAGTAATAACGCTATAGTATCAACCCTAATTAGGGTTATCACTCGATAAGTAATAACTCATACTACGTCTTCTATATCGCTTTGTTATTATTTTTTACATCTTATTTGCACTCTTCTCTTCCTTACTCCTTCTAATACTGTTATCCAAATATTTTATTTCCCTCACATATCTGTACTGTAGATGTCATAATATTAGTAATAAATTGAGATACTAGTAATAAAATATCGATAAAACTTTGTCAGTGTTTTTATAGGTGGAACATTATGTCAATAAAATGACATTTACTGCTTCCAGTTCAAAAACTAATAATTTATGACCTTATTAGATCGAGTAATAAGATCAATTTCTTGTAAATGTTAGTCATATTTAATTGAATAATATAGTAGTAGATTTATGTAGAGTTTCGGGTCATTGATGAGATTCAGTATCATTATCTTCTTCTTCTTCTTCTTCTTCTTCTTCTTCTTCTTTTTCCTTCTTCCTTCTTCTTCCTTTTCTTCTTCTTCCTCTTCTTCTTCCTTCTTCTTCTTCTTCTTCTTCTTCTTCTTCTTCTTCTTCTTCTTCTTTCTTCTTCTTCTTCTTCTTCTTTCTTCTTCTTCTTCTTCCTTCCTTCTTCTTCTTTCCTTCCTTCCTTCCTTCTTCTTCCTTCTCCTCCTTCTTCTTCTTCTTCCTTCTTCCTTCTTCCTTCCTTCCTTCTTCTTCTTCTTCTTCCTTCCTTTCTTCCTCTTCTTCTTCCTTCTTCTTCTTTCTTCCTTCTCCTCTTCTTCTTTCTTCTTCTTCTTCTTCTTCTTCTTCTTCTTCTTCTTCTTCTTCTTCTTCTTCTTCTTCTTCTTCTTCTTCTTCTCAATGCACTTTTAAGCGCTATTAAACTTCTAAAAGTCAAGAACACAAGCTCTATTCTATCTCTCTTAGCCTCAAATGAGAATCAACTTCTAGTTTGAGTACTGTTAGTACGACACTTAGCTTCAAGAAAGTCGTCGGCACTGGCAAGAATTAAACTGCAATCTCACACAAAAGACGTAATTAACGGTGAAATTTCTCAGTGTTTGAAAAGTCAACTGACTGGAAGAGCATTATAAAACTCCGCTCGAGGATCGTACTTCAAGAATGGAGGCGTGATAAAACCACAACTACATAAATCTGGCTATTTTATATAATAGAAGAGGATCAACTCTGTCTCAGGCAGCACCCAGCGAACGAGAGACTTCTATTGGCGGCTTCTTTGTCTCGCTGAGACCAAGTGCAAGTATGGAGAAAAGAGGAGAAGGAAAAAGATGGAGGATGATTGAGAGCAAGAGGATATGAAAGGGCTAGGGGAAAAGGATATTAACAAAAATTACAAGGACGCAGAAGATTGAGGTGAAGAAGGAGAAGAGAGGTGGTAGAAGAAGATCAAGAAGAGCGAGATAAAATTGAGGAAAGAGGAAAATAAGAAGGGGAAAGAGATGGTTAGGGAAAGAAGAAGGTAAGAGAGGTAGTAGAAGATCAAGAAGATGCGAGATGAAATTATGGCGAAGAGGAAAAATAAAAAGGAAAGGAGAAGGTTGGTAGAAAACAAAAATTGACAGAAGAAGAACAGCAATAACAAGGAGGAAGGTTGCAGGATAGGGAAAAGAGTTACGAAAGATGGTGAGAGAAGAAAAGTATGAAGAAACCCAGAGTGAAATAACGATAATTGAAGATAGAAAATGAACAAGGAAGAGAGAACAACTTAGCTGAAGAAAGACAAGGGTAGAATGGAAAATAAATGATACGTGGAAGAAGAATTCAGGAGTAGAGGGAAAAAAAAGATGAAGTTGAAATAGCCCAGGAGAAGAAGCTACTTTTGAGAAAGGAAAACTAAGAAGAACAAGGAGGATGAATACTAGATATGGTGTAGGGAAGGAAGAAAAATAACAAGAATACGTGAAATGAGGGGAAGTAGAAGATGGAAACTGAACAGGATGAATAAGAAGAAGAAAAAAAGAAAATATGGAGAAGAGAAAAAGAAGAAGAGTAAGGAATTCTATGGGTGGAAGAGGACACAGAAAAAACACAGAAGGTGGGGAAGGAAAGGTACATTGAGGAAACAAGAAGAAGGAAAAGTTGTGAAAAGCATGTAAGCATTGTATAACACACATAAGGCATTGAGAAGAATGAGGTGAAGAAAAACTTAGCAGAATTGGAGGAGGGGAGGGGGGAGGAGGAGGAGAAAAGGGTGAGTGAGGAGAGAAGTGTTAAAGAAGTGAAAAGAGGGAAGAAGAAGAAGAGGAATAGGAGTGTATAAAAAGGAAGAGGAAGAAGAAGAAAAGAAGAAGAAGAAAGAGAAGAAGAAGAAGAAGTTAAAGAAGGAAGAAGAAGAAGGAGAAGAAGAAGAAGAAGGAGAAGAAGAAGAAGAGCGTTACAGCTTTCCATTATTTTACAATTGGACGTAACACTGTTGTTACTTTATTGCGTTGCGCAGTGACGTGAAGATTATGAAGCTAACCCTTCACTAGCTGGAGTTGCTTTTTGTTTTATCATCAGGCACCGCACCGCTTCTTCGTAACGGCCAACTTGCGCCGAAACTTGCGCGGATTAAGCAGGTTAGGTTAGTCAACTTTATCCTGTAACTTTACAGTGTCGTCTGGATCGAAACAATTTCACAAAGTATTAATCAAGCTCAGGCAAGCGGTGACAATTCTACTGTCGCTCTAGAAACTAAGTGTGTATTCACAAAGAAAGCTGGTTGAATTGTAAGCGCTTGCTGAAATATGCCTACCGTTGCTTCACAAGTATAGTGTTAATCATAAAGAACTCTGTTTGAGTTGCAAGCGCTTCCTATAATAATTTCTTCGACAATGTTCTGTATAAAGTGTGTGAGTTCATGTTTGTATAGACATCATGATTGTGAGACAATGTTTTTTATAAAGTGTTCGAATTCATAGACAGCTTAGACAGCACTGACTGCATTATACATATCACATGCTTGTAACCAGCTTTATTTACATTCAGATTCTAATTAGTACAGAACTCAGCAGGTTTCATGAATGGTTCTACAAACTTGTGATACACACATAACAACATAACTTCCACAAAAATATTATTATAATATATAATATCGTCTCCGATACCAGTAACGATGAGTATTCTTTATTTCAATGAGTATTCAACTAGTAACAATTGAATTCTCATTCAGATACTTGATACTTGATTTCTTCGTCGTTGACTGGGTAAACCAGATAGACTGGGTCATTGAGTCTTGGGGTACTTCCCCTTAGCCTCTGTAATTGCAGTAGATCTCAGCGGTAAATAATGACTCATCCTTCAGTTCTACCAGTGTGTAGATGGGCCGTTGTACTAAAAAAATAGAAGAAAACCGTTCTAGATATATAGAAGCAATAACTTCCTCCCAAACATAATGATGATGTAGGACTCAATAAGCTTATTGTCATTATTCTTGCTCGAAAACCCTCTTAATACGTCTGTTTTTCACTTTCTTCTTGTTTGAGAAATCCTCTAATATGAATTGAGAGGTTTGTTTTGTCTTCAAGCAAAGCTGATTGTTCTTCAAGAAGGCATGTAAGTGTAGAAACTTATTAGGTGGAAAACTATACGTAAGTATAGAAACTTATTAAGAGGAGTGGTCCGTAGCCAAGGGCGATAAGCGCCTGTTTGATAATCCAAAGGTTCCAAGATCGAATACAGTTATTAAGAGGAAAACTATACGTAAGTATAGAAACGTATTAGGAGGAAAACGAAAATGTGGAAAATCAGAAAAAAGAGCTGGAGAAGATGATGGAGAACGGAAAATGATGAAAATGAAGTTTTCGAGGCGGAAAACGATAAGGATCTGTAATAAGATAAGATGTACAGTACAAAACGCTGTTCTTGACTTGTGTAGTATTGAAATCTCCAAGTTACTGTTGGTCTTTCATGTACATATTTCCTTCATCATTAGTATGCATTTGAAGAATAGGTAAAATATCTCGATTTCAAAAATGGGACTCAGGTACAGCTCTTTTAAGGTAGACGATGAGTGCCCCTGTTATACAGAGTATTCAGTTCAATGCAACTACACCGGCTGAAGAAAGTCTTCCTACATCGAAGAGTCTTCTTGCTATACAGAAATGCACATAAAAGGAAGAGAATCTTATCTCATGAAATCACAAGCGATGCAGGCGAGCTTTCTAGATTTCTTGTATAGAATCAGAGAGATAGAGAGAGTGTAAGTAAGAGAGAGAAAGAGTGAGGGGGAAGTGATCACAAGCTCACTGGTTGCTGCGTGCAAGCTTAAACTCCCAATAAATTCTTCAACAAAGATCAAGAAGGAATTTCATCTGTCTTTTCTTTCCGGTATCATTTTGTCGCTACAAGATGCGAGTGATACGACAAAAGAGTAGAGTATTCATACTCTTTAGAAGACTCTGTTACCGATTCTAAATAATGAAATATCTCATCTTATCCTGTTTACCTGAATACTGTACAATATTCAGGGAGCTATTCAAATAAATGCTATTCAAAACATGATATTGAGCTGCTTGTTACAGAAACATGAGTAGCAGTCTCGTTGTATTATGTTGTTGAGAGATAAATTTGTATTGCTGTACCTTTTGTAAGTGGATAATGCTGTTGAAACGATCATGGGATAAATATTTTTTGAAGAGGTTGTTCTTCACAGATGGAAACAGGATTGAACAGAATTTATGGGAACATGAATTAGGGAGAATATTAGTTTATACCAGACTTCTTTCATGAATGAATGGATAAATGTTCATGACTTGTGATACATCATCAGTTGATTCTTTGTTGAAGAACTTATTGGACTATTCTTGATGCAGGCTTGCGTCTAATCTTATACATATTTTTGAAAATAAAAATGATTATTGTCATGATTAAATACATCATTACAATCTTAGACCATGTATAGATTCTATACATGGTCTAAGATTACAATAGTAATACAGTTTTAGTAAAGATTTGCAAGGGATTTCTATTGGAGATTGATTTAATTCTACCATTGTTGTCAGAGCTAACCTCAACTATGAACTTCTCGTCAAATTAAGAATAAGTGGAGCAGTCACTACTGAGAAACCAGACATCACTAACTTTGATATACTCATGAATTATACAGCTTATTTGGTCGCAGAACAAACTTTGATAGAGGGTTGCATTAACATTGAACCTTATTGAGACACCCTATTCAAGATAAACAACATTGAACGCAATCCCTGCTCCAAATCTTGCTGTAACCAGTCTCATTCAACTCGATCTTAATTAGCTATCAAGCTAACAAAACCCTTCTCTTAGAATCCAGATAGCTGCGCAGCCCAGTGCCGCATTGTATACGGAGCTCCCTTGTTTTCGGATATACTTTTGCCGTGGTAGTTGAGATTCGTGCTGCTAGAGGTTTTCTGAGACCGTTCATCACTGTTGTGTAGCCATTACACGGTTGACCTCTGCTCAACATCAGGCTCAGCAGAAGAAGAAGAAGAAGAAGAAGAAGAAGAAGAAGAAGAAGAAGAAGAGGAAAAGAATGAACTGAGGACGAAAGAGATTAGAAGGATGAGGACGATAGGAGTGAAGGAAGGAGAAGAAGGATGAGGGAGAATGAGAAAAGGAAGCTAGCGGAAGGAGAAGAGGAAGAGGATAAACTGAGGTAGAGAAGGAAAAGAGGAAGAAGAAAAAGATGAAGAAGACAAAGATGAAAGAGAAGGAGGAGAGGAAGAAGAAGAAAAAGAGGAAGAGAAAGAAGAAGATGGAAAAGAAGATGAAGAAGAAGGAAGTGAAAGAATAGGAGGTAGAAGAAGAAGAAGAAGAAGAAAAAGGAAAAGAAGAGGAAGAAGGATAAGGAAAAGAATAGGGAGAAGAAGGTGAAGAGGAAGAATAGGAAGAAGAAAAGAATAATAAGGAAAAGAAGAGAAGAAGAAGAGGAGGAAGAAGAAGGGAGGAAGAAGAATAGCAAGAAGTCAGGCCGCCATTTTGCAATACGATTGTTTGACGCTCATTGAGCCCAGTCCCTACCTGGCCACGCCTCCAGCCAATAGCAAGCGAGCCGCCCACTTGTGCCACTCCTCCAGCCACTGGCTAGCTGGAGCCACGCCTTCAGCCAATGACAAACTAGCAATGGCGAACAAACTCGCCATACAGAAAGAGCAGAGGAAGAAGAAAAACAAGAAGAAGAAGAGGAAAAGAAGAAGAAGAAGAAGAAGAAGTGGAAGAACAAGAGGAAGAAGAAGGGGAAGAGGAAGAAAAGGATGAAGAAGAAGAATAATAGGAAAAGAAGTAGAAGAAGAAGAAGAGGAAGAAGAATGGAGAGAGGAAGAATAGGAAGAACAGGTAGAAGAAGGAGAAGAAAAAGAAGAGGATGAACTGAGGTCGAGAAGAAGATGAGGAGGAGAGTAGTGGAGGAAGAAGAATGACGAGTGGAAAGGGTAAGGAAGTGGAAAGGGAGATGAGGAAAACCGAAGGGTTAAGAAAGAGGAATAAGAAGAGAGGGAGAAGAAGAAAGTATATTTTCCTGTATGGTGGGGAAAAAGAGAAACTATTGACGGAAGAGGAAGAGAAGGAGGATGATGAGGAGAAGAACAGATGAAAATGAAGAAGTTGACGAAGGAAGAAGAGAGGATGTAGGAGGAAGAGGAGAATGATGATGATGAGGAGGGTATTAAATTAATAAGGAGGAGAAGATTAAAAGGAGGTCGATGTTGGATGAGGAGGAGGGGACTAGAAGGAGAAATAGGATACGAAAGAGGAGAAGAAGAAGGAAGGTAAATAGGGGAAGAAAAAAGAAGACGAGAAGAAGGACGATGAGAAATTGTAGAGGAGGGAAGATGAATTACACAAAAGAAAAATGATAGTGAAGAGGAGGAAAAACTATTCTGTAAAAGAAGAGGTATAGCAAGAGAACAAACCTAAAGTCAGATGAAGACTACGAGGGTGCTAATGACTTATAAGGATAAAAAGGGGAAAAAGAAAGAGGAATTAGAAATCGAGAGACATAGAAATAGAGAAAGTGAATGAACAAGAAGAAGAGCTACTGTACTCAGTAGGCTATTACGTTGTTGTAAATAGAGCTATTTGCGGCAATATGTTCAGTACGTAGTTTAGCTCGATAAACTTGAACCAGTCTCTCTTCCACCGTTTTGGGCCCTAACTAAGCATTCGACTTAATCAGGACAGGGCGTTCTCTCGAAAAGCACGTGTGCTAGTAAATAGATTGAGGTATTCATACAGACTGTATCCTCATCCTGATTGATAGCAACTGTAATCGATGAAGCCTGAAATAAACTTGGAATGATGAGTTCTTTCTTCTTCTTCTCCTTCTTCTTCTTCTTCTTCTTCTTCTTCTTCTTCTTCTTCTTCTTCTTCTTTTTCTTCTTCTACTTCTTCATTCTCTTCCTCTTCTCCTTTTTCTTTTCTTCTTCTTCTTCTTCTTTACTTCTTCTTCTTTTTCTTTTCGTTTTCTTCTTATCTTTATTTTTCTTTATCTTCTCCTTCCACTTCTTCTTCTTTTCCTTTTTCTTCATCTTCTTCTTCTTCTTCTTCTTCTTCTTTTCTTCTTCTTCCTGCTTATTCTACTCACATCATCTTCTTCTCAATTCGTATTTCTCTTCTTCAATGCGTTTGTTCTCTGTACCCTGTAGATAACTGAACAGAGTTGTCATTTGATACTGTATCAAGTCATATGATACGCAACCTTTCATTCATTCTAAGCAGCCATTTCACGCAAAATCTAGACAAATAGCCGTAATTCAATTAGAATCTCGATCTGGCTTCTTTGATAACTTTTCCTTGGCAATTTCAAGCAATAATTATGCCATCAATACAGTAAATTAAGCAGTAAATCAGTGCTTTACACTAAAGGAGGCCGAGCAAAGATTCATGGGGATGTTTGTGACATGGAGGGGGTGATGGTGGGGAATTTGGTGGTGGGGGGTGAATGTGAGGATTTTTGGGGGAAATTGATGGTGCCTAAACCGCTTACACCCATAACTCAATGGTCACATCCACCCGTTTTAGAATAATAGCCCAGCAGAGTTATTGCTTTATAATGCTGTGAATTCTGCAAAATGCATTTTGGTCGCCCAATTCAAACACCACCCTTCACCCACAGACATTCATTCATTAATGCCCCATTCATTTCAGTAAACCCCTCTGAAGTGTATTACGTATCGGTAAATATGATTGCGGACCTTGACCTTGATGATTTTTCACACAATATTTTTGATTAGTACCAACATACTGTGTCAACATATTTTGCAAGCAATATATCAACTGATTAGAGCCGAATATGAGCTAAATATGTTACTTCGATTTGAATAAGAACTTATTCTATTCATGATAATGAAAGGGTGAATTTTTAAGTATTGTTTTCTTATTTCACCCTTTTTCTTTATTCCACCCCTAGAAAACTCTTTTTCTAAACTCATCACCTGATAAAAGACCATCCTCAATTTCTCATTGAAAGAGAGGCCGAGTATTTTAATAATAGCACGCGCATATACTTAGATGAGTCTCAAAAGGCTGGATAGAATTAATCAGCGTCTCTCATCCCTGAGAAGCGGGGTGCAGCAGGAACTTAATTAAAGCGACTGCGTTCTCAAGCCAGCTATTCCGGATTATGGCAGCCGACAACAGTACAGTGTTGCAACATATCAAACGAGTCAAAACACTAACTCAACATTCTGTGGTGGGGGGCGGCGAGGGGTTTGGATTAGACCTGTATTGTTCCAGCGAGTACTAAATGCCAGGTGATATCATCACCCGCTGTCTAAATGAACAATTGTTCGCACTTTACTCCTGATGGCATCGTCGCTATTGAACACATTGCTGAAGTTGGCTTAACAGTGATGGATGGTTGAAATATTTCAAACGTCAACAAAAGCATTGTATGATACTATAAAGAATGTATATGCTAATGTATAGTACAGTGATATTCATTTAATTTGACGCTTGGCATTAGATAGATTGATAGAGAGATATTATTTCTTGACGTTGCTGATGACCGTAGTGTAAGATGACAAAGAAATAATATTTTTCTATCTATCTTTCTAATGTCAAGCGACAAATTAAATTAAACTGATTATAGTATTTTTTTTTAATTTGGCAAATGATGAATGACTTTCATTCAACGTTTCCATGGTAACAGGTGATGTTATTTCGATTTTTTTAAATATGTTTTTTACATCTTACATATAGTATTTATGTGAAACAAATTTAACATAACATCACTCGTTACCATAGAGACGTTAAATGAGAGTCATTATCCATATGCCAAATTGAAAAATGTATTATATTGTATTATTATCATATTATATTATATTGTACTACCATTGTATGATATGTATTGTAATAAACAGAAATATTATGTATGATACAATAATAATATATGATACTATTTTTGATGAAAATAAAGTGATTCCTAGGATTCACTGTTCCTAGGAACCACGTTGCCTATTTTTCGCGGATTTTTTTTTTTTTTGACAACGGAATTTCTGACAAAAACGTTGAGCACTAGGCCAAGGGACAACTAGTTTTATTCGAACTATAGCAGATAATGTTTTAAAAGCTGTATCAATTGAATCAATTCAAATATTGATGGATAATCTGCTGTGATTATTATAATTCTTCATACTGTATATCAGAAACCTTAATGCCTAGTTAGTTGGTTAACTAGTGTTTTAAACACTAGTATTGTACCATACAGTATTTTTCAATAAAACAAGTATGATCCAAACTACTAACTTATGAAAAATATCATTAATAAATGATGAATTATTAGGTCAATATTAAAAACGGGATAACTAGATGTTGTAGGCTTTTATGTACAGTAGAGGTTTGTTGTTGAACTATAATGAATCTAGAAGAAATTCAGCTTTAGTATTTGTCACAAAATATAGAAATTGTAGTGCATACGAATACGATAGGAGCTTAAAAGCAAGGAATTGTTCATTCTGATTAGGATTGTAGTGCATATACGAATAAGATAAAAGCTTTTTAAAGCTACGAATTGTTTATCTTGATTAAAATCCAAGTGTCCTGAAAGTATGCTGAAGTATGAAAATGAACATACCTAGACTAGATAGCAGTGCAGAGCGCGTTAGTTATATTAGGATATAAATCAAGAAGTCAAGACAACACTCACTGAAGCTATTCTGCTGCCGATGCTACTGCTGCTTTATGCAGCATGACACACAAATAATAGGATGGAATAACTTAGCTCAGAGCAACGCTGAAGAGCGCTCCTTATTCGCTCTCTTCTCTGCACAAGTAGAATTATTGGAAAGTAGGAAGAAGAAGAAGAAAGAAGATGAAGAAGAGAGGAGGAAGAAGAAGAAGAAGAAGAAGAAGAAGAAGGAAGAAGAAGAAGAAGAGGAAGAAGAAGAAGGAGAAGAAGAGGTAGAAGAAGGTGAAGAAGTATAAAATTAGAAAACAGGATAAGTAGTCTTGTAGTAGGAAGGAGATGGAAAAGTCGTAGGAAGAGGATGGAGAAAAGAAAAAGATGAAAAATTCGTGGAAAGTGGGGAAGAAGAAAAGAGGATAAAAGAAAATGAACAAAGAGAAATAGTAGCCTCGTAGATTAAGAAGTAAATTGAAAAGAAGAAGCTGGAAAATAAAAATGAGAGAAGAGGTTTGAGAAGGTGAAAACAATTGTGATTATTGAGAGGAAGATGAGAAAAAGGTGGAGAAGAAGATTAGGAAGAAGGTGGATTGAAATTGAGTAAGATGGAGTGCAGGGGTGAATGAACGGGATTAGATGAAACAAACGGAGGAGTAGTATAATACTAGTAGGATTAGTAGTATAATACTAATAGAAAGAATAATTAACAATAATTGTAAAGATAAGTAACAGTCGATAGAAGAACTCAGATTGGAGAGAGGGGGGAAAGAAGATGGAGAAAGGGGATAAGAAGGAGGAAGTGGAGGAAAGGATATAATGAAAGAAGAAGAGAAATTATAGTTGTGAGAAGACAAGGATGTTGTAGGGATATTAAGAAGGAAAGGATAAGTAAGAGATGGATGTTGAAAGAAGAAGTATGGAATGGTAGAAAAAAGAATTTTGAAGGTATTGAAAAAAATTTGGAAAGCTGTAGTTACTTGAGAAAGATGAGGAGGAATTCTCCATTGATGGATGGGAAGAGGATGAATGTGAAAAATTTAGATAGATGGAAAATGGAGAAATTCTTAAGGAGGAAAAAAGCGAGAAAAAGGAGGTGGAAAAGCCAGAAAAAGAGGGAAAAGGGAAACAAGTAGTAGTAGAAGAATGGAGAAATGCTTAAGGAGGAAAAAAGCGAAAAAAAGAGGGGGAAAAGTTAGAAAAAGAGGGAAAAGGGAAACAAGTAGTAGTAGAAGAAAGTTAGAAAAAGAGGGAAAAGGGAAACAAGTAGTAGTAGAAGAAGAAGAAGAAGAAGAAGAAGAGGAAGGTAAGTACCAGTAAAATAGAAGGCGGGGAAGTGGTAAGACAAGCATCCTCTCAAGAGCTAAGCACAGCAGATCACAGGCTGCTATGATCCCACAAGCACTCACCCCTCTCCAGGGGTACACCCCAACCCATCCCACAAGTTAGACTATAATTCAGCCAATGAATATGCATGAAATATCGGGCCACGACAACACTCGTGCTTGCTGTGTCAAGGAGGCGTTTGAAAATGGATTAGCTTTTAAAATTCGGTTACCGGTGACTCACGGTGATCGATTGAGATCGTCAAATGATGAGTTATCGTGAATATTTTTTTTTGGTAAAATTATTTATTAATATGATGTTAAACGTTGAAATTTATTGATGCAGCACAGGATATATTCAGGACATGGTTTTAAAAATTATTATATTCTTGCTCAGCTCTCGATTTCAGATTTGATAGGGATTTGTTTTATGGAATGGACATGATTATTAGCTGTAAAACGAATTGAGAAATATCTATTAATGAGCCATTATAGTAGTTTATGCAATGGTTGTATTACGAGAGCCATTAAACGACTAGTGAGATACCGAGGTTAAAATAAGAGCTGCAACGCCGCGAGTTATTTTAAGGTACCTCAAGAGTCGTTTAAAGGCTAGAAAGTATCGTTTCATAAGATAGCCAACGTTTTATAAAGTCGTCATTATGATACAAGTTTAAAATTCCATTTCGAAAAAGCAACTGTTTCGATTTCAATTATGAATTTGTAATGATTGCTTTATAACACGGTCGTATAGATAAAGTAGATTTAGGGTCTGAATGTAGAGTCTTAATATTCCTTATTAGATCACTGTACTGTATATACTGAAAGATTCTGTATTTTATTTTTTTCTAACAATTGCCTTAGACTTAACCAGAGACAGTTCCATTTCTAAAGATATTTATTTATTAAAATAGAATTGTTTTCAATCAATCCAATCAAGTTACTGTTGTACAAATTAGTTGTAATTCTTGTGTGAAGCCACCACGACTGTTTTAGGTTTACACGTAACGTGACATATTGAAATCTTCCATCCAATGAAATAATGGATGGACTAGATGTCCAGTGTAGGCCTTAGCTAATCATTTTCACAATGTTATTTTGCAATTTAATGGAAAAATTGAATCGTGAATACCACAAGTATTGGTAGTAGCAACTAATCGTATGGCGTGATAAAAATATTTGTAGCCACTGAACTAGGAAAACTACCCACTGAAAACCATCCCCTCGAATTAAGTTTTGGTGGAAGGGGGTAGTTCCCTGGGTACCCAACCTGTTGTTTGGCGCAGTGCAGTTTCAACTCTTTTCATCCTTCTCCCACTCTTTCTCTTTCTCTCCCTCCTCCCCCTCCTCCTCCTACTCCTCCTCCTCCTACTTCTTCTTCTTCTTCTCTACCTTCTCTCCATCATCAGCAATTCTCACTGCCTCCGGCACTTCGTGTCGGTGATGCATCATGCTGACGAATGAATGATCTCTCGACGCTGTCTAGTAGCCTGCCTGACTCTCCTCTGGTTGTAATTCATTCTGACGCCGTATGTTATGCTTCACCTCTCCTTCTCCAATCCACTGCTGTCTGATCCTGTGTGGTGCTGTGGGGGGGGGGAGACCCTTTACACCCATTTTAAACCTTGGAGGTAGTTCTCCTTTTACACCTCATCCCTTGAAATCCACTCTTCCAATTCTTTGGTGTAATGGGAGGGATGCTACCCCTTTCACACCTCGTGTCGTACATGATTTGTTTCTATTCTTCCTCTTGTTCCCCCTGCACAAGCGTTGCCTATTTTCCCAATTTTACTCATCCTTGAAAAATCTTCTTCTTCGCTTATCTCCTCTATTTCTTCCCTTATTCTCTGGTACATTGTTCTTCTACGATCCCTTGTCTTATTTTTACTTCTGTTTTCTCCTTTTTTTGTTGTTGTTATTCCTTCTATTCAAAAGTTAACTTCACAAAGTTTCCCTTCCCCCCCCCCTATTTCTACCATTCGTCTTATTCTCTTCATTCAACTTTCTATTCTATGTAATTTTCACTTTATTTCTTGCTTCTCATTTCATTTTATCCAATTTATTCTCTCTTTCACAGCCTTCACTGTCTCAGTTTCTCCATTTTCTTCACTTCTTCTTTTTGTTTCTTAATTTAATTTTCTCCTATTTTATTCTCTCTCTCAGCCTTCACTGTATCAGTTTCTTCATTTCCTCTACTTCATTTTTTTTGTTTCTCATTCTACACCCACTTTATTGTTTTCCATCTTCTGTTGTTATTCCATTTTCCTACCATGTTTTGTTCTTTTTCTGATCTTATTCGTCTCGTATTTTCTCATTCCACTTCTTACTCTTCATCTCCTTCTATACTTTTCATCTTCTTCACTTTATTATTTTTATCTTTCGGACTCCTCACTCACCTCGTCCTCTTCCTCCTCCTCCTCCTCCTCCTTCTTCTCCTCATCACCTCCTTCTCCCCCTCACGTCTCCCGGCATGTCAGTTTGACTCACATCAAACAAGCCAAGCCGTAAATGTGTTGTCAGATGTGATTTGATTTGATTCGATGTTTGTTATTGTGGTTATAACTCATTTGAGTGAGCTACTGTTTTGATTCTGTGAATTGTTCATCTTTATTTCACGTTCCATCAATTCCATTCATCCATCCATAACACAAATTATCACAATATTTTTCCCATCCAATAAAATAATTTATTACTCAACTTCTTTCATCCATACATAATACAAATTATCACATTACAGTATTATAATATTTCTCTTCTACCAAAGGAATTGATTACTCACCTCATAAGATCTATTTTTTTCTAATTCTGCCTCACATCAACTTGAGAAAATACTCAGACCATCTGTATGCCATCATAAATTTCTCATTGAATTCCAATCAATTCAGCGATACATGAAATGGCGGATAATAGGAGCATAGAAAATGGTGGATGATGGAGGAATAGAAAATGGTGGATGATGGAGGAATAGAAAATGGCGGCTCCCGAAATTGATTATGTCGGATTTGGAAGAAAATAAAATGGCGGACTGTGAATTATGAAATGGCGGTTGATGAAGAATAAAGAATGCCATTTAGATGGTTCTCGTGTTGAAAAAGTAATATCATATACTATTTAAATATGAATAATACTAACTAAAAATATGAAAATGATCATCTCTGCTCTGGTATTGTTGTTGAATGTCACTATTATCGAGCATGTTGAGTTACATAATATATGATTCTAAAATACATCAAGAAAATAGGTCTCCACCAAACTGTTAAAACCGAAACGAAAATAATCTCACCTTTCAATTGTAAGACACGTTCTTCACATAATACGGACCTCTGCTCTTCACTTTATATCATTGATAATTCCCCATTCGGAATCAGATCCCAATAACGAAAAACTAGCTGATCCTCGCTTTATAGTTCGAATGCGCTGTGGGCCGCCTTTTAGAGATAAGACGCGACTGGGGACGTGGTCTTTTGCAACCTAATACGTTTGGATGCTACAACTCGTGTTGATAAAAGTCGAAACACGTAGTCGAAATTGTTGGAAGAGAGTTTTTGTTATGCCTGGGGGCGGCCCACATCTCAGAATTCATCCCTCAGGACCCCACCCCGCCACACCCGCGCAAGCCTAGTCCCGAACTCCAGTTGTGTTTATGAACACTTTTCGCATTTTCTTCGTCCCGTTTTCTCAACTGGAACCTCAGCTTTTATTATCTTTGAAACTGATTCGAGAGTTGCAGCATGTATAAACAAGGCATAAATAAGTTTCTGTTTGGAAAACTGACTGTGTATTCACAAAGAAGGCTGGTTGTATTGCAAGCGCCTGCAAACAAAGGATGAATCAGTTTTTGTTTTAAAAACTTTGGTTGCATTCACAGAGGAAGCTAGTTGCATTGCAAGCGGTTGTTAACATTAAACATGAAGTAAATAGTTTGACATTTACAATAGGTTTAGTAAATCGGTTTAATGAGGTTTTGTTTGAAAAACTAATGCCCGATTTCTAGGACAGTAGTTAGTTTTATGCTACATTAAATTAATGGCACATTGAATTTTAATGATCATAATGATTTCCTTACTCAGCTGAAATTTCACGTGTATTTGTTGCAGGATTAATTTAACTTGTCAGAAAAAAGCAGTTTCGGCAATAAGAAAACAGTCATTTTGACACAATAATCCAAAGTATTAAAAGTTTTAAAGACCTTTAAAGTCTTTAAATGACCATTTTAATGAAGACCTTTCAAAGAATGCCTTTTTAAAAGACCTTTTCAATAATCTGCGAGATTCAGCATTTGTAGGTTAAGTATTGTGATATTGATTGTCGAAACAGCTGTTTTCTGACAAGTTGAATTGATCCTACTATATATGTCGGTTAGTTTTTGTTTTGAAAGTTTTGTAAATAAGGATTTTCTTTTATTTTAACTTGGAAAAGAGAAACAGAGAATAAACCTTTCTGGAGCAGCGGAAGAGGGATTGATTAAATATTGTATTGCATTTAATATGTTGTAAATAATATACACTTAATTGACTTAAAAAGCAAGATACTCACAAATTATGTGTTTATGTACATTTCGCGGTGCTGTGCCGCATCGTCAGAACACGTGTACAAACAGGTGAACTAGACTGAGGTTATGGGAAGGAAGTAGGTGGGTGTTTATGGGAGAGGGAGTGGGAGATTAGAGGGCGGGAAGTTTGAAATTTCGAGGATTTTATCAAAAAGTGAGTGAGATCTGAAATGAATGTGGTCGTTGAGGATATTGTGGGGCTGTGATTTGTAATGTTTATATATTTCAAATTGTTCTAGAGTGTTGAGTGTTCGGTTGAGTGTTCGGTTGAGTGTTGTAAATAGTTTGTAGCCTACTGTATCACATGAGTGGGTTCGCAAATGTAGCCATACTGAGCTTAAAATAATAGAATAAAAGACAATTCAATCTATTTCTTTAGTTTAGTATTTGATAGAATGCAACTTTTCTCAGTACTAGTAGAATGTAATAATAAACTAGGAATAAAACATAGAACAAGATATTCACACCGTAGATTTCATCAAGGAGGATACTCTGAAAGTCACTCTATCTTGTCCCCCGAAAGGAGTGCTTGACAATATCAATCACGCTGCACAATTGTCCAACAGTTTCCAACAAGAAAACAAACTTTATCCATTAATAAAAGTGAGCTATCTGACGTGACGTCACCGTGTCACAGTAATCATAATTTATTCCCGCCATGCAATCATAAGTTGGCTCTTCTGTCTCATTTTCACTGCAGCACCGCTCGCTCTCACTCTCTCTTCTCTCTCTACCTCTCTTCTCTCTCTCTTCGTCTTTCTCTCATTATCGAAATGGATTCGCAGTTGAACTTGAGACTTGTCGTTATTATTGACGTGTCACACGTGAATTGTGGTGGCAATATTTCGTGGAAATTTGGACAACTTCAGAGCGATCCCCCGTGGAAAATGAATGAGACCAATTGGAACGGTTTTACGTGGAAATTATTGGTAACAGTCGAGTGTTACCAATAGACTGTAGGACCACTTTCATCCTTTCATTAATATAATATTGCTACTCCAAGATATTAATTTCAACGGAGCTTTCAAAGAGCTATTGTGACAAATGGAATTGACATTTTTGGTAGGCTCTACTCACACTTGAAAACTCAAATCGCGGAAACTGAGTGACTCGGATAACAAACATGTGTTTCCAAATGATGACGCTCAGATGATCCTGCAACCGTACTGTCGACATCGTACATAACGACATCTTTTGAAAACACATGTTTGTTATCCGAGTCGCTCAGCTTCCGCGATTTGAGTTTCCAAGTGTGAGTAGAGCCTTTCGGTTATCCAATAAGTCGCCAGATAATAATAACATTATGCTTTAATCGAGATCGATGAACTCTAATAGACCTCCGATTGTTCAAAATGGAATTGAATTTAGGCGTCGTGCGTATATTGTTTGTCGAAAATTTTACTCCATTGGAGTATCCGTTTCATTTTTTCACATCAAATGTTGAAGTTATATTCGTGGTTAAGTGGTAGAGTGGACATTACTGTCCAAACTTTGCCACGTCTAATAAAAAAAGAAGTCTTTCTATTCTATTCTATTCTATTCTGTTCTATTCTATTCTATTCTATTCTATTCTATTCTATTCTATTCTATTCTGTTCTATTCTATTCTATTCTATTCTATTCTGTTCTATTCTATTCTATTCTGTTCTATTCTATTCTATTCTATTCTATTTATTTGCCAGAGAAAATATACAAGTACAAGTATTCACAATAAAAATATTCACAAGTATTCACTATTCTATAAAATCGACTATAACGGCAATCAGTCGCTTAAAAAATTGGTCTCCTTATAAAATATCAGTTTTACAAGTAAAAGAAGAAAAACAAATTTTTCTTGAAAATTTTATTCATAAGAAATGTACGAGGAATTTGAATGTTTTCAAATATGTTATTCTAACCTACACACCTACCCTTATCAATAAAGTGGTAACACGCTATGATATACTATCCCTTTCAAATGTTATTGCTGGAAACAGTAGCCAGATCGCAGGGGATATGAGTGAAATATTCAGGGGGAAACTGGCACACCACAGGGGGAATGTGAGGCCGTGGAAAAGTGTTTGGCGGCGGAAAATGGGGAAATAACTCTCGATTAACGACACTGTTTGGCCGGGTTAAGCAGTCGCTCTAGCCATAGAAATAATGTAATGGTTTATCTCAACATTCCATACTCATGTGCTATTATGGACCGGCTCTCTTCACTCCACTGCCAAATATCTGTGCGATGGGGAAAAACTGAATAGCCTACTTTCTTCTCAACCTCTAGAAAGCATCGAATGAAAAAGGGGAAAAGTTGTACAAAATAGGCTCTACAATGCGGGGATACATTGTACTGTAGTATTTAGTACTATCAGTAATTCTTTTCTTATCAATATAGAATTGTCTCTGGTACTATGTAGCCTGTATACTGTGATAGCAAGGTTATTTCTATGTATACGTATAATCATCATAAAGCTCTTACAATTCCTCTTTACTGCTTCAATTTCTTTTTTTTCAATTTTTTTGTTTTCTTTTTTCCTTTTTCAGCCGTCTCCCATAATGCAATCTTACCTCCTATTATATGTAATACTGTCTCTACTAACTTCCTTCCTTCTCTATTCTTTGTTTTTGTTTTTCTTTACCTTTCATTTCTACTTTGATCAAAAGTACTGCTATCCTCCTTAATCATCTACTTTTTCTAGTTACATTTCTGTAGAAGAGCTTAAGGATGAGTGTATTGTCCTCCTTTTCGCTTTCTTCTTCATCCTGCCTTCTTTTCCTTCTTATGCCTCTTCTCATTCTCTTCCTACCACGTACTTTTCTCTAGTCTCCTGTTTCCCTCCAATCTTACTTTTTCTATTTTCCTTCTTTGTCTTTCTACTATTTTTCTCCATATACTCCTCCATGTATTCCGTCCATTCCTTCCTCTTTCTCTCCATTCCACCCGGTATAAAACAGAAGAAAATATATGGCGAAAAAAGGAAATAACAGTTATAAACGAAGCTGTGTTTACGATCGTCGGTATTTTCCTGAAATAGACGGTCGTGATGCGGGGAGACACGTACTTTTTCCGCTTTCCTTCCTGCCGGCTAATGGACTGGTCTTGTGTCTAAAATAAAAGAGAGTCAGCTTATAAAATAGTTGTGCTGTGTACTAAAAGAAAAAATACTGTAACTGTTCGCTCCTAGACAACGTTAGGCTTGAAACTCCATTTTATGGAAAAAATAGTTGATGGGATGAAGAATTTCAATGCTAAGGCTAGGCGTACACCGGTTAGTCAAGACAAGTCAACATTAGTCACGTTTAGTCAAAGTAATTCACATAGTTGCTTATGAAGTAGCACACACTGATGCAATGACTAATCGGTGTGTGTTGCTTCATAAGCAACTATGTGAAGTACTGTGACTAAACGTGACTAATCTCGTCTTGTCTTGTCTTGACTAACCGGTGTACGCCTAGCCTAAAGTTGAACTTAAACTGCACTTATTATCATTTCATCGTGAATCATGTGAATAATTATTCAATTATCTCAAAATTGTAGTATTCTCTTTCAGTCTCATTCATTTCAAAAGGCTTTCGACGCACATTATCCAATTTCTTTTCCTGCTACTATTAGGCTATACAAAATACATAAACTAAACTTGTGTACTTACTCCTTGGCTCTACTGCCCGTTCAGGCCTCCTTTAGAATGCTTAAACTAGAACATTTCGGTAAGATTTAATTATTCTCCTGAGCGGGTACAGTAGTTGAATATTTGTCATGCCAGTTAACCTAATCGTCGTTATCAGTTGTGTTGTACCACATTGGAAAAGGATTTGGATCTATTGTTTCTTTCATTCATAGAAATGATATTTTCTGTAGATTATTCGTTGTGCAACGTAATTATCGTTATTAAATTCAATCTCCATAGAATGACGTCATAGGTTTTCATGCATATTGCCTGTATTCGCTATGAACTATGATATACTCAATAGATACTGTGTTCTGGTCTTTTCAATAGTGATGTATTTATAACTGTTTAACATATTATAATAATAGAATAATATGATATTTATAATATATATAGCAGGATTAATTTAACGAGTCAGAAAACAGCTGATATGCCGAACAGTAAACAACTCATTTTATGCAGCTTTGACACAATAATCCAAAGGCTTAGAAGTCTTAAAGACCTTTAGGGCCGGTTCATGAGCTCGGGATTTAGCCAAGTCCTAGACTAAAACTTAAATGTGGGTGAGCCACCCACATTCAAGTCCTGAATGTGGGTGGTTATCGTAGCGTCGACAAACGTTTGTATCGACAGGTTAGTGGGTTAGCAGCATAGAGAGCCCTTGGTACATAGTTTCGAGGCTAACGTTTGTCGATGCTACGGTGGCCACCCGTTTTAGTCTAGGACGTAGCTAAATCCCGAGCTCATGAACCGGCCCTTAAAGCTTTTAAAAGACCTTTTTAAAGAAGACCTTTTAAAGAATACCCTTTCAAAAGACCTTTTCAATAATCTGCGAGATTCAGCATTTGTAGGTCAAGTATTGTGATACTGGTGGCCGAAACATATGTTTTCTGACTAGTTAAATTAATCCTGCTATAATAGAATAGGAATCCATAGCTCTTAAACATCCAGCTTCCACATCGAAGTACTGAATTTAGTACGGTGATAGATGGATACAATAGGAAAGGAATTCCTAGCTCTCTCGCATTTGTAGTTTCTAGTACGGCGAAATATATAACGGAATTCGATGATAATGGTTTCCCTTACAAACGAAATTCATTGTACTGATTGTGGTCCAGAGTTGTATACCAGAGTTGGAAAATGTATGTCCATACTGCATGTAACGTTTCGAGAGCAACCGCATTTCCCCACACTAATCCATGCCACCACGATAATACAAAACTGGGGTTTTCTCGCTACAAAACACCAATCGGACAGAAGGGAAACGAAATTTATTTCCTCTTCAATTCGTGCTGTTCGGGACGAGGTTTAGTTTGAGCTTTGGCTGTTGCCGAAGTGGGGTACCGGCGTACTGTTTTATGTACAGTCAGATTCATTTAATTTGACGCTTGGCATTAGATAGATAGAGAGGTATTATTTATTTGTTATCGTACTCTACGATCATCAGCAACGGCAGGTAATAATATTTCTCTATCTATCTATCTAATGCCAAGCGTCAAATTAAATGAACCTGTCTATTTTGTCTGTTTTCAGTTACTACTACATACTAGTGGTGTTTAACACAGTTTAAGATTATGTTACAAAAATATTAATCGTGATTGAAGAACTATCATTTGTATGATAGTTGTCAACACTTTGACAATCCTTACAACCTCGATAATACAATTTGTGGTGCCTCGATTTTTAATATAGCAGGATCACTTTAACTTGTCAGAAAACAGCTGTTTCGAAAATCAATATCACAATACTTAACCTACAAATGCTGAATCTCGCAGATTATTGAAAAGGTATTTTAAAAAGGTATTCTTTGAAAGGTCTACTTTAAAAAGGTCTTTTAAAGACTTTAAAGGTCTTTAAGACTTTCAAGCCTTTGGATTATTGTGTCAAAATCACTGTTTACTCATTGCCGAAACAGCTGTTTTCTGACAATTTAAATTAATCCTGCTATACTTGAAACACAATTTGCAATGAGGTTAATTACATTGGCGCCACGAAAAATTATGCAGCTGAGACATTTTCAGCTGTTGTCAAGTCTTGCCAGGTGACTACTCTAATCATGCAATCAATCGACTCAAACTCTCAAAATAGGCAACACTGGAAGAACAGCGTTGTCAATTTGTGATCAAGAGCAAGCAATTTTTGAGATTTACCCGCTTTACCGGATCCATATCTGACAACAGCGCAAAATTTCCTAGCCGCTCAACTTCGTGGCCGCTACTTAAACTACTATTTTCCATGTATGAATTTAAAATTCATAGAATAAAAACCTCAATTTCTTTTAAAAATTTGCACCAGTTTTTCCTAATTGTTTTTCTATATTTCGTATTATTTTTTTATTTTCTATTAATTGTATGTGACTGAATGAAATGCATAGGAAACGTGAATTCCACATCATGCATCTCAATTCTGTTCAAAATGATCTGATATGGATTTGAGGTCTGCTCAATCAGTCATTAAAATGATGGTCAGACTGGGGCGAACGTTAGAAAATGTGGAAAATCTCTCGTTGGCGAGCACAAATTATCGGATGAATTCGAAATGAGAATTTACAGCAGGACTCGGACATAATCAGATAATCGCCGCATTTTGTTCCTGATTGTGTGTTCTATGACGGATTGGAACTGGTCGGCGTCGGACTCAATGTTTATTCATGCATGTGAATTGCGAATGATTTGGCTCTGTGATTAGTTGTTGGTATATGTTGTGGTTTGAAATTTTTCCGGTGGGTTTTTGTTGGAATTATTTTTGTTTATCCAATTTTTTCACTCTGCCATTCATCAATGGACAAAAATTTGTTTCTTTTTACTTAGGTACATTATTTTCTTGACAAATACTGTTTCGTTGACGACTTTTTAGGGTTCAAAAAGTGATCTTCAATCTGTGAACATGCTCAGATTGTGCTGAATTTAACTGCAATCCATTCAATACTGTTATTTGAATCTCAACCTTCAGTCCAATCCTCATTTCCTAAGTTTCCATTGGAAATTAAGAAATCAAAACTCTTGAATGAAAAATAAATTTAACCAAAAATAGAAAACAACATTTAAAATACCAAAACTGAGCTGCTTAGTTAGCAGCTTGTACTGGTGCCTTTACCCTATTGTTTAAAGAATGTGTATGAGAATGGAACGCCTCACACAAGCCGAATGTTGAAACAAAATCATGTCCATTCAAGTATGAGGAATTGTTGAAGGTTACTCAGATTCTGTGAGGAAATCTTTCTGGATTTCTCAATTAGATAAGTGTCTCATTAAATGAGATACTTCCTATCTCATTATAGATAGACCAGATAAATTTTATGCATTCGAATATAAACGTACCTTTAGGCAGATTGTTCTAATGTGTTTTCCATGCATGTCTTGAAACACAGTAAAGAATTAAAATCCATGTTTCGATGTTTTTTTTTTTCAAGGAATCAAACCTAAATAATATTATTTCTATCATTCAATTTATCCTAATCGCACCTTCTTTATCAGAATATAAGAAAAACTTCATTTATTGCAATGGATGATTAACACAGAAGAGTAGCTTCTTTATGAGATTATAGCTATGTAGTTGGCTAATTGGTTATATACTATAGATAGTTGGAATTCAAAAGACAGTTAGGCTAGGCGTACACCGGTTAGTCAAGACAAAACAAGACGAGATTTGTCACGTTTAGTCACAGTTATGAAGCAGCACACACCGATGCAATGACTAATTGGTGTGTGTTCCTTCATAAGCAACTATGTGAAGTACTGTGACTAGACTTGACTAATCTCGTCTTGTCTAGTCTTGACTAACCGGTGTACGCCTAGCCTTAGCTAACTTCATCCGACTAAAAGAAAAACTGTTCCAATCCCGGTGAACACGCATTTAAAGAGAAGAATATCGAGATTATTGACTAGCTGCTCCCCGCTTTCATCCCGTACAATAACGCAGAAATTGAGCAGCCTTGCTCTTCTTCTCCTTCTCCTTCTCTTCTAAGAAAATTTCATTAAAGCCGCCATTCAATGAGAAACCTGGTCTGGCCAGATGAAGCGTGGAGTCGAAGAATTTGGCCCAATTTTACGGAAGAATAGGCGCGGGGGGGGGCTCGATTCTGTTAATTAAAAACAAACATCTTGGAACACTGCACGTTCTAGCTTCTTTCTAGAGGTTTGCTAAATTTCTAGATGAGTTCAATCTCTGTGTTGTTTCATTTTGAGAGACTCCATTACGAATAAAAGAAGTGATAGAGCAACTGATATTCTAAAGGCTCTTCCTGTTGTGTGGGATTTAAATTGTATTTTTCAATTATAGGCAGATGTTAAACTTCGAGAGAAGAAATGATGTAGCCTCTAGCAAGAAGTTATTTCAATTTTCTTATTACAAGAATCGCATATATTATAAAAAATATCAAGATAACTTGATTGTATTGTCAATTACACTATATTTATCACTTTAATTACATGAAAGTGGAATAGTATAACTTGTAAGATATTATATAATATGTTATATGGTTAAGATAACTTGATTGAAAACAAAATTGTCTATTCCGCTTTACTGAACACCTTTATTACTGGATCATGGTTTCGTGTTAGACCCAACACGTAACATCTTCGACTGTAGTCTTCTAGCTGAAAAGTACAGACGATGATGTACTTGGTTCTAACACAGTACTCTGGTACTGTAATTTCAAGTGTTCAGTAAAAGGCTAGGCGTACATCGGTTAGTCAAGACAAGACAAGACAAGATTAGTCACGTTTAGTCACAGTACTTCACATAGTTGTACTTCACTTATGAAGCAACACACACTGATTGGTCATTGCATCAGTTTTTGCTGCTTCATAATGAACTTTGTAAATTACTGTGACTAAACATGACTAATCTCGTCTTTTCTTGTTTTGACTAACCGGTGTACGCCTAGCCTAATAGTGCAATTGACAATATGATCAAGTTATTTTAATTTTGAAGAAATTCAAGATTAAGATCAACATTTGTTCTAAAAATGTATTACACAAATGTTCCACAATTGGACGAATATGACCATTGGACGAACCCAATGCAGTGAATGATTTAATTTATATTTAGCTCCGTTAGATGACGTTATTCTACGGTGATTAATATTTGAGGTCTTTGTGCAACTCGCCTTACGATACTGGCCAACTCTGTGTTCTTTTTATGTTAATTTATTCATGAATAAATCAAACAATTTGATTTGATTCATTTCCAATAAAACCTATAACTATTACAAATACAAATTCAAAAATATTTACAGTTAATAATACAAAGATCTGTTAGTGAAAAAATCATAAGCAAAAATGTTACAGTACATGTGTTTGTTTGGAAAATTACATGCTAATTTTGATCTCCTTTATCACTGAAAATATTCTAGATTTCTAGTCACTGTGATGTGAAATAAAAGTTTATAACAGAACTATTGAATTCTTTTTGACTGATAGATAAATCGCCTACTGAGGCTCTGAAGGACATTCTGTGTAAGTGGAGATGGCTGTTGAGTGTTTTAAGAAATAAGCCAGCCAATAAATTCTTCCACCCCTTGAGCATTTTCAACCCCTTCGAAAGCATCTATCTAAATGCACATGTGATGGACGAATAGGGGCGTACATAATCTCCCTTAACCCTTTCCTGCACGACCATGTAGTCTGCCACAAGGAGTTTTATCCTTGAAGGATTCTATCCTTAAATTCAGAGTTGGAGTAAAGCGGAAGCCTGTTTCTTCAGTGAAAAAGGATAAGGTAGGGGGAATTCTTCAGGGAGAAAGGGAAGAAAGGACAGCAAACGAGACAGGGGTAGGCTGAGACACCCTGTATTGTTATACAGAGGTAAAAGGGTTGACTTAAGTTTTATTTATTTGCAGATTGTCGAGACACGAGCGTTATTTATGGGCGGGCACATGCTCCAGTCTAGTGTAGTGGTTTTATTAACTTTCTTGCGCACTTGAGATTATAGGATGACCTGGGAAGGTGGATGGGGGAGGTAAGTTTAAAGAGGGAAGTGAGAGAGAGAGAATAATGTTTGTTTATAGCAGAGTGATTCAGGAGATGATAACAATAGGAGTGAAAAGAAACTCGAAGACAGGGTGATGATATTAGTGGATGAGAAGTGGGAAATAGTCCTGTAGAAAATAAGGAGAAGAAGAAGAAGGAGCAGAAGAAGAAAAAGTAAAATGAGAAGAACAAGAGGAAGAATTAGAAGAAGGAAAATGATGAAAATGGAAGGAGGAAGGAAAAAGAAATGAAGTTAAAGAAGAAGAAGGAGAAGAAGAAGAAAAAAAAGAAGAAGAAGAAGAAAGGGGAGTAGGAATAGAGAAATAACAAATGAAGGGAATGGAACACGGTGTCATCTTAAAGACAAGGCAGAAAAAAACAAGAAAGATGAGAGTGGAGAAAATGTATGGGAATAATCATAAAATTAGGAAAAGAATAGGTTAAGCGAGGATAAGCTTAAGGACCTGCATGAGAGGACGTAGATCAAGAAGAATAAGATGTAGATAATTTTTATAATGGTAGAAACGAAGAAGAAATAAAAACGTTAAAGACAACAAGAAGAAGAAGAAGGGGGAGGAGAGGGTCTTACAGAGAAATACCGTAATCTTCGTACGGAGAAATAAAAGTACAGAGAGTAAGAAAGGGCGAGAATAATATAAGTGAGAATGAGAATGACATAATTATCATAAAAAGGAATTTAGGAAAATATTCTATAAATATTCTAAATTTTTAGTTGAAAATCATGATGAAAAGCAGGAATTCGAAGAGATAGGAGGTATAGGCTGAATAAAACAAGGAAGAGGGTAAGATAATTATTATGAAAATGAGGAAAATAAACATTGAGGAAGAAGTAATCTCCCCCATCTCAAGAGGAAAGGAGTTAAGAGCAGGCTTATGGGAAAAGAGTTGAGAAAACAAGAAGAAGAATGAGAGAGAGAACGAGAACTCTGGTTGAAGACGGCGAATCAAAAACTGGGAAGATTTTGAGAGGAGGAAATATCATAAGTATAGGGAGTAAGTGAGTCAGTCGAAAAGAGAAGGAAAACGAGAAGGAGTAGAAAAGAAGGATATCATGAGAAGAACGGGGAGAACTATTTGAGAATCTTGTCACATACTTCCCACACCCCGTAATGTTATTCTTCACTACCCCCTTTTTACTTTGATACTTTCCCTTTATACTTTAATACTGTTTCCGTCATATTCTTATAAATTTTTCCTCCTTCCTGTGATTCTCTCTCTTCTCGATTTTACCTTTTTTTCCAATATTTCGTCTTCGAGTATGCTTAGCGTTGAAATGACTTATTAGTAAATAGTGGAGTATAAAGTATTATACCTGTCACCATTACAACAGGTGTGGTTAGCACTCTTATCTAATCTCTCCGATTTCTACCACTGGACAACAGTGCTTCCCTAAGGTCAATTTGAAGGTCTTGACAAGGTCAATTTCGTATTTTGTGAGAATAATGATTGAAATTAAGAAAGTGAATTAATCATTGGAGTTCGTGATGATGAACAAATGATTGTGTTGACATAATTAATTAGCCCTCACTATTCAATTTGGCGGTATTACGGAAACGAGACTTTTTCCAGCCGGTGTAGGCTATTATGTAGGTGTAAAAAACTAGCATTATATGTGCAGAATCATTATTTCCCAATAGTACTGGGAACAGTGCCAGTTGGCTCCTGAACAAGCATAGTAAAACAGGCACTTTTCTGCGTTTGGCAATGCATCTAACCGACTGACATGCAATCAACCACTGTGGTTGTGTATCACGGAAACGAATCGTTTCGAACCTAATAAATTTCCATTTGTGACTTGAATGTTTTCCTATCAACAAGCCGATAAAATGGCATTTCATGTTATTTTCATGCAGTAATTTTCTTTCGAATTACTCATACTGTTCAAATAGGTGATTGGTTGGAGGCTAGTCAATCTATTATAGTATAGGTGACATTTAGAATAGCCATTCAATATAATAACAATCATTTCATATATAATCATTTAGAATAGCCTTTAGCATTTAGAATAATTGAAGACAACCTTCATCTCTATTCTTTCCATTCATTTCTATGGCCTTAACTTGATTGGGTACCTTCTCCAAGTCCCAAACTGGATGTATCTTAGGCTAGGCGTACACCGGTTAGTCAAGACAAGACAAGACGAGATTAGTCACGTTTAGTCATAGTACTTCACATAGTTACTTATGAAGCAACACACACCGATTAGTCATTGCATTGGTGTGTACTGCTCCATAAACAACAAACAAACAGTAATGTGAATTACTGTGACTAAACGTGACTAATCTCGTCTTGTCTTGTCTTGACTAACGGGTGTAAGCCTAGCCTTATGGTAAGATGTTCTCACATAGATCAAATGACTTGTTTACTGGAACATGTGATTATGGCGGTATTGGTTTTAATAGATCTCTTAGCGGTGCATGGGTAACCTAAGACCTTAATGAAATTGAATTGATGATTCTGTCTATAAAAAGAAAAAAAAACAACTAATAGAATAACAGATACTACACATTTTTGACTTCAGATACAGAACATTACTAACAGTACAGAACATGAGAGATACTGTACTTCAAAACAGTACCATGTAAAAATCTGAAATCCGTTAATGGTGTACCAACCTCATCTCAGATCCTCCATAGTTTTAGCAGTGGAGAAATCCATGTTCTCTAGCCTACTATTCATTTTACGTAAAAAATCATGGACTGAATTCGTGTTTTTTTTTCGATCATCCATGTTTGAGACTAATGCATACATGTTCATTGAGAAGGACTGTTTCACCAGCATACCAATAGCAGTAGATCCGATTCTATTAGTACGGAATGTATTCAGTCTTTAATTGGAAACCCGATACACGAGATTTGCATCTGTGCATCCCTAGACTTTCAGACATTCAGAGCTGTATATCGACGTGGAGTAGATATAGGAATGTGGGGAATAATGATGGACTAAATCCCAGTAGAAGTGGGATAAATACTAGGAATGAAGGGGAAGATAGTATGTATGTGGAATTCTGTTCATTAAGGAACGTATCTATGAGTTTAGCTCCCAATTAATCCATACCAATGAATCCGATGCATTCTCTCTGCATAAGAATATTCTGTTGCAGTGAACGTCACTATTATATAATCAGACGAGTCAATGTTTTTATTAATTGGCTACACTGAAGATCATTGGATCTTGGATGAATGAAAATTGAAACTATTGCAGTGCATCCTGGGCTTACGGCTAAAGTCTGCTACAACAATGCAACAGTCTCCGTCTGCTTTGCATGTTATGTTTAATTAAGCGATTTAAAATTGTTTTGTGTGAATTTTGAAGACAGTAAGAAGGAGTGCAACTAACCTCCAGCGGTCACCTATCACTAAAGCTGCCATATCTCAGTCAATATTGGTCCAATCTTAACAAATAAGGCTTTAATCGATTTGTGAATAACTTTACTAAAAAAAGTTATTCTTGTAAAATTTTCGAAATATCAACGGTTTCCGAGTTATTCAATAAACAAAATTTTAAATGGCCGCCATTTTTGTTTTTGGATTTGAAAAATTGTCTTAATTTTTTTGTAGCTTTGTCTGGTTGTCATAAATTTTGGTGTAAAGTTTCAACACCATCTGTTTCACCATTATTGAGATAAAAAATAATAAGTGAAAAAACAAAATGGCAGCTGTGTGAGTAACTAAGGACTTCCGGACAATTTAAAAATGATATTTAGATATGGTTTTTACCCAGGAACAATGCCCTAGAATATTGGTGGGGAGTTCTAAAACACTCTGTATATTGAATCACATATTATTATTTGTCAAAATATTATTATGTAATCGTTCTGTCACGGAATTTGTTTTGAATGAATAAAAGCAGCATTTCTGAAGATAAACAACATCCAATCACATTGCTAGTGGAGGTGGAAACTTTCGACCAATCAGGAGAAAGTACACGTAGCTAGGAGGCGGGGAGCAATGGGTGTTGCTCAGGCTATGACGTTGTTTGTGTCAGCCAATCAGGAACAAGTTCGTAGTGGGGAGGCGTGTCTGTTAGCGTAGCCTTGTTGTGACGTTGTTTCTATTGGCCACGCCTTCTTCAAATCCCTCCACAGGTATTTTCAGTCTAACAATTTGGTTAGATCTTGAACGAATAATACTTTTACAAATACTTTTATCGAAGGCCATGTCAAACTATGTATTTTACAGTATATTAGGAATAAACAGAATTATATAAGTATTATAAGGAATTTTTGTATAATAATATGTAAGAACAATATCATTTATGTGATTTATCTGTAAGAAAATCTCTCTTGAAGTCAATTTTCATTCAAGCAGACTTCAAGGTAGCTACCATTCTGTTCAAACTGTAGGATTTTCTTTCAGATACTGTAGATGGTAAAAAAGACTACAGTCAGATTCTCCTCAATGTCTACTTAATCACAATATACCGTGAAATATATTGTAAGTATAGTAATGTGAATGACTATTGTGTTCATGAAACTGGTCCTGTTCGAGAACAGCGTGTCATATAGAATCTCAAAATGCTTTTCAATTTATTTTCGGTATTCTTTTCAATGTCAGAACAGATTGAAACGAAAAACAATGTTTTTTGTGGTGAAAAACAATGTTCAGCCCACTTGCTAAAATGCAGTGAAATTGTATTAGTAAAAATCCCATTGTTAGGGGATAATCCTATTGTTAAAGAATTCCACCATCAACAATATCTGCTATTCAAAACATGCTTACAGAATAAAACCTCTCTATCATAATAAAAGAACAGATTAAAATTGAAAATCAATGAGTTTAATATTCATTTTCCAATACAGTTTAATCTACTTGGTAATCTTGTAGGGTTTGATTCTTGAAAACCCTGATGATATGTGGTCAGAGAATGAATGTTCCTTCATCAACTCTTCTTCATCCAAAATTATGTCCATTAAACATATAATTAATCCCAGTCCATTTTCATCATCCAAAATCATGCATACTGTTTAATCAAATCTGAATGATACAATAGGAATACATAATGCATGAATGAATGATGAATGAATATAATACAACATTAGAGAATGTTCTTTCATCAACTATGTCATGTAATTTTCCGTTCAAAATCATGTATACTGTATGATGCACTGGATTACTGAAAAACTCGTAGAACATGAAGCAATACTGCATGCTACCTGCAATACATAATGGATATCAATATATTTGAGATATATTGAATCCAGAAACTATTTGAGAATCCAGAAACTAAATGTAATTGAAAATTCGGAAGTGATGGATTTTGTGCTGGTTTGTATGTGGTAGTATTCAGAGATTCAGTGCTGAGTAGGTGAGAACATGAGCTGAACATTTATGAATGGAGCACATTTCTGGGGCAATTCTCGATTGTTCCCCTGTGGTTATGCAACTTTAATGAGAGTCCCATCTGTGGGAATTCGAGTTCGCAATCCTCCAAGATGGAATCCCTGTTCTGCGCGGGAATTCCTGTAACTGCAATCTGAATGCCGGTCTCGATTCTAGAAGGCCTTGTTAGTGGGAATATCACGAAAGTCCCGCAACTTTGTGTATGTGTGTAAGTGTGGGAAGTACATGGTTAATTCCCAGCTAACTTCTCGCGTGTAGGCAGGAATTTCAGGTTTCATCTCGAACCAGGCCTGGGGGGGCAGTGAATGAAGGAATTAAATGTAATAAAGCGTTGGAATAAATTGAGCGGAGTTGTGAAAGTAGTTTGCAATGTTGGAGTGTGGTTTAAATTGGTGGCTTCACTAAGTGATTACCATTTTGAAATATCCAATTACAATAGAATGTTTCATAGTATAGTTCTGGTGGGATATATTTTGTAATATTATATTAATAATATCAATATTTATATTGAAAATGTCTCCAAAATTCATTCATTATTTCAGGAAAAGAAGTTTTTAAACATAAACGCAGACTCCTGTTACCTTTAGTCAAAATAACAACCAATTTAAACTTGAAATGAAAATATACAAAAGTAACCATGCAAAAATAGGAACCATTTAGTATGAATATTGTTAATGCACTGAATTTATTAATATTCAGTATTTAATATTGGAGTAGTCACAATTTTTTGTTTGAATTCTATAAATATTTCGACTAACGTTAGCTGGAGTCTGCTACTCAGTGTAGCAGACGCGAAAACCTACCTTTTACTGAACCTTTTTGAAATCAAGAATTTTATATTTATAAATTTGTTTGTTGTAGTACTGTATATACACAGTGTACCACGTGATTCATGAACGTCCATCGTTTATCGAATTGTATAATAAATGTTTACACTGAAGTACTACTTGACATAGTGTACCTTATTGAACGCAAGTAACTGCGGTTGTTTGAATAATTATGTGTACGTAGAAGTATATACATTTGTTTGTGATATATACAGTATATTACTGGCAGTTTTGTGATATTTGAAAGCGCAGTGGCTAGGGTGTTGAAAGCAGTAGACGATGAATTCTAATACAAGAGTATGCAAAATATGTCGCACGAAGCCTTTTTATTCAGCATGCGGGCGTTCCTATCCACTTGACGTTTTTTCCTGCTCTTCAAGTTCACCCTTGCAACCCTCAAATGCTTTCACTGCCTTCTGAATTTCATTCTGAGCCTCATGAAAGTTCGCCGGCGTTACTTTCAGCTCTCTCACTCTCTACCTCTCTCACTCACGCTTTCTCTCTCATTCTCTCTCTCTATATATTTCATTTTTTCTTTCTCTACCTCTTTCTCTGTTCGTCTCTCTTGGTTGTTCACGCGCATTTTCTGAGATTTTCTTTCTCTTTCCTTTTTCACACTTCGTCATAAATGCACACTCTCGTCTTTCTCACGCATTCTTCCTCAAATTTCACTGTGAGATTTATTCTCTCTTTCTACATAATTCTCTTTTTTTCACTCCCTCATATTTTTCTAGTTGTGTTCCTCACTCGCTCTATTTTCTTCGGTATCTTTCATTCTCTCTCTCTTTCTCTCTCTCACAAACACACTTTACAACTTTTTATTGATTATTAATATTATCTTCCTCTTATTCCATTTAATAATTCCTGTTTGTGTCTTCATCCACTAAGCTGCTTCATTTGTAGTTTGTAGTTCTATTTTATCTTTTGATATTCATTTTCTCATCTCCGATGTCCTTCAAGATTTAATTTTTCTATCATATCATCGTTAAATATTCAATCTACTGTACATAGCCTAATTCTTCTCTTCCAATCTCATATCATCTTATTTTTGATGCTTTCAATTCTTCATTGTACATAATATTTAAAATTAGTACACGATCTGATTTCTCATCGACTTCCATCCAGTAAAGTAAAGTAGATTCGAACAGGTGACTTGTAATGTACTCTCACCTCGGACATGCACTGTTATAACGCATCAATCCATGATTTGCATGTCTATAGTGCGATTCACGTCAAGAAGTCAGCATTGCTTAGATGGGAGTTTGCTATCCTTGTTCAGCACAAGGCAGTTGCTGATGTCTCTATCCTATTCGCACTGTGCATAGTTGCCGCACTGTGCATTGTTGTCGCACATTGTCCCAACAAACAGGTTTGGTGCAGTTTTCTCTTTCTCTCTCAATGAAACTTAGCATCAATGCTCCTCATATAAACAATACTGACTTCTTGACGTGAATCGGACTATAGTGTGTGAGCACCTCAGTTATCAGCTGTTTGATGTTGGAATTTTTAAAAAACTGATGGTGTACTAACGTACAGGAAATCAACTGAAACTCTCCCTGCAACTGTATCACATTTTCCCCTACTGTCCTTCCCTCCTTCGTTTTTCTGTCACCCCCTTCCCCTATCATTTCACATTCCTAACCCCCTACCCGCCCTCGCCAGTTTTCTTCTCACAAAAAACCCACTACCCCAAAGTGCAGTATATTCTTTTTTTTGTTGCGAAGTAGCCAACTAAATTCACTCAGCTAATCCATTTCGTCAGCGCTCTCATGAATACACTGCGACGCCTCCCAGTCTAGTCTGACTGACACATTTCATAAACGCCAAATGCTGCTAACTCCATCAGCTCCATGCCACTGCCGCAGTGTCATATCAACACTCGTCGCTCCGTATTAAACAGTGCGCCAATATTACAATTGCCACAATTTCCATTCCTACTTTTTCATTCACACCCGTGTCTGGAAAAAATCATCTCTCTCTCACTCTTTTTTCTGTTTCTCTTTTCCCCGGTCTAGTGTTTATGAAAATGATATTATTGGACATACTTTTCCAAGAATGTACATTAGTATGTTCAAGCATCGACTTTTGAATCAGTTTTATGGGATTTCAAGGTTAATAATAATGGCGGATCTCATTATTAACAAGGTTAATAATGGCGGGTCTCCCCACCAACCAAAGCCATACGCTAGATATCTGTCATAATGGATTTATATTAAATGCTGTTTAATGTTTTCATATATTATACCATTTTTAGTTCTATCATTTAATAGTTTCATGTAGATACATCACAATTATAATGATGATAAAGATGATTTTTTTCTGGGGATGATGACCTACGTGTCAGAGAGTCATTTAATAGTTTCATGTCGATACATCACAATATTATAATGATGATAAAGATGAATTTTTGCTGGGGATGATGACTCTAGGCTTGTGCGTGGGTAATGGGAATGTTGATGATGATGAGAGACGAATGGACCTGCATCTTTAGGTGGGTTCCGGACCACCAAGATATTATCATCTTTATCATTATCCTTCATATCTTCACATTGTATAATATTTATTAGTTTATGTTCACTTGTCGAATAATCAGTTTAAAATTTTACAATTTCAATCTAGAATATCAGCAGATATATTAGTAATCTACACGAATGAAGTCAATAATATAATTCTGCTCTCTTTCTTCGTTTCTCATCAGTTAGAGAAGGAAACCTCTTTCCATCTCTTTCTTTCTCTCTTGTGATGTTTACCCTCTCACTTTCTCGATCTCTCACCTTCTCTTCTTCTTTTCTCTTCTTCTCTTCTCATCTCATTTGATCCATCATCAACATCATCATCATCATCATCATCATCATCATCATAGTCATTCGAATTTCCACAGCTCTCATTGTGTACTGGCTGTCGGCTGAAAATTCAATTTCCTCTTGCATTACTTTATCCGTCCATGAGTTCATTCATCCAATGGGAATAAATATTATTGTTATTTTGACAGCATCACTTACGTTTACATGTATTTGCTAACAAGGAATGACGCGGGATTGTATGAAGAGTTTTATTTATACAGTTTTAGTGCCAGTTAGGCTAGGCATACACCGGTTAGTCAAGACAAGACAAGACGAGATTAATCACGTTTAGTCACAGTACTTCACATGGTTGCTTATGAAGCAACACACACCGATTAGTCATTGCATCAGTGTGTGCTGCTTCATAAGCAACTATGTGAATTACTGTGACTAATCTCGTCTTGTCTTGACTAACCGGTGTACGCCTAGCCTAAGTCAGGTAGGGTTGTTCAAGTATTGGAAAATACTTTCTGTCTATAAACCTGAATAGTTATTGAAGATTATTTTGAAAGTTGATAGTACATGAGTTACTAATACTGTACTTGACACTAATACTTATGCACCAAATATGCAAAGATGAATGACCTGACAATAAGATGGTCATCAGTTGAGGAATTTTAAACGATCAATTTCTATTTATGATCAAATCGAATCATATCCAATGTTTTATCGTTATGAAATAGTATTTCCCAGAAATAATTCAAGAATTCTCTATCAACAATGAAAGGGAATATTCATGACAATTAGCCAATAATTCAATATCGACAAAAGCCTTATTACTTTTTGGTAAACTTCTAAAGACAAAAAAAGTATAGAGATATATATTTTGTTTGATAATAACTGACTGTCATGTTAATACATAAATGAATGAATACTTCAATAAGAGATTCTATTACTGTATTTCATTCATCAGAAACCATTTGAAAATGCTCTTGTCTACTAAAAGTCTAAGCTCCGTGTCCCTGACTGCTGAAGAGGAGAGGCGAAGAGTACTATAAAATACACTACAAAACCGGTTTTCGATGACGTATTGCATTACTTTGAGGAACAAGGAGCTTAGACTCGGGCAGTACTTCCCACTGTACCCTCTTTCAGAACTAGTTATTGGAGGATAACAACATTACTAATATTCTCCTGCTCATTTCTTAGCGCTCTCACTCCCTCATACTGCAGGCCAGCACTTCCCTCAAAGATAATAGAATTTTCGTCTAAGATCTCGGACGAAGTCGGTGACGTCATTGGAAATTATGGCAACGTTGCATTTTCGTTTCGCCGCGGCAACTTTTTACTCGCGATTGCAAAGTTCTTGGATCGCAGTGAATTAGCGACAGACCAGCCAACGTAAAGTAAAGTTTGTCGGTCGACTTTTATATTCTGTAAATTGGTGTAAAGTGTAAAGTGAAGAGAGAATTTCGCACGCTGAAACCAGAGTAGAAGAGTTTATAATTCAGTGAATTTTCAAAGCGCTATACCTGGTACGCCATTGTTGGGAAGTTGGAAGTGTAGCTGTTGGAGTATAGCTTAAGAGAATATTGTGTTCAAGTTATAATTAGTGCGATTTAATTGGCAACCATTGCATACACCATTTTATCTACAACCAACAAAAAACAGTAATACTGTATCTACATTATCAAAACAAACTAACCTTGATTCAAACGACCATGTTCTATTTCAATGCTTGTCGTTTATCATAATTTTTCAGCAAGTATTTGCAACCAGCTTTCTTTGTGAATCCACTTATTCCATATTTAAGGATATCTCATATTCTTGACAGTAACATAATATTATAGCATAATAATAGAATTCTGTTGAAACAAGCGCTTGAAATTGAATTTCTATCTACAAAGTGAGGATTCTTGAGGAAACTTGGGAATCTCATGAGAATAGTAGAAAAGTATCTACAGTATTGGCATATTCACGGCACTGACACATAGAATGCGATAGGATTTAGGAAGAAGAAATCCTTCGAATTGAATTTTCATATTCAAGGATTTGAAGACTGCTGTATCTAGAAATTTCAGAAGAATGGAAAAACTATAGCAGGATCATTTTAACTTGTCAGAAAACAGCTGATTTAACGTCAGTTATCGAGCGTACATAAATCAGCTGTTTTCTGACAATTTAAAATAATCCTGCTATACCCACGTATACTTGAAAGGACACGTGGGAAGGATCCCTTCGAATTGAATTTTCAAGTTTTAATCGAAAATTCGTGTTTCCGTATAGCGGTATACAGTACAACTTCTATCAGTAGCAGCTTATTCCTATCAATTTCTCTTGTATCCATGATACACAGAACACAATCGAATTCTGTTAGAAACGTCGTTGAATCGAATCTCCATCTTGAAACACAAGATTTTCCAATCTATTCAGGAGAAACGAAAACTATCAAAAGTAGTTTATTCTTATAAACTTTTCTTGCATCCGTGACTCAGTGGATATAGCTCCATGTGAACAAACCATGTTGAATTTTCAGCATCAAACCGAAGATTCGTTAATCTATCCAACAGAATAGAACAAAAAATATCAGTTGTAGTGTTTATTCTTATCAACTTGTGTATCCGTGACTCATAGAATACAATAGAATTCCATGGGAACAAACTCTCAGATTGAATTTCCATCTTGAAAATCAAGATTCTTGAAGCTACTATCTATCCCATAGTTGACATTGCAAATCGAAAATCCCACTTATAGCTACTACCCAGACTTGTCTCACTGTGAGTATGAACTTGCTCCCAGTAAATATACAGAAGAGAATGTATTGAAATTGATTTTGGAGAAAACTTGACTTTTCTCGCCGATGGGAAAACATGGAAGAACGCTGACAGTTTTCTTGGAACGTTTTCAATTCTGCTGTTTCACATTTTCTCTCGCGTTTTGTTTCTTTTTTCCGATAACTTCATGTTTTTTCTCTCTTTTGAAACGTTTTGGGAAACGTGTGCAGCCAGTGGGGACGACTAATTTTTCTTATCTCTCTTCTCATCGCGAAGTCAATGCTTTTTCTTTTTTTTAACGTTTTGGGAAACCGTGTAAGAAAACTACTCAAATTTCTGTTTCTCTTTATTTTTGTAGAACATATTTAATGATTCTGTCTCTTTTAATGTTTGAGAAGGACATGTATAAATTTAAAAAAAATATATTCTTTTTCTGATTGAAAAGTCAATATTTCTATTTATCTTGACACGTTTTGGAAGAACGTGTACTAGAAACAGTAGGAAGTACACTTAATTTTCTCTTTTCTCCCAATGCATGAGAACAATGAGATTCGTTCAATTTCTTTCAATGTGTGAATGAACATAATAGTATAAAGTTGTATAGCTCGTTCACTTTGCCATGGTACCGGGACTGGGAATGAATTACGAATATTATTGTCATCAGAATCCATTACAGTTCTTCAGCAGGTTCAAAGTGTATAAGATTCGATCCACTATACAATATTAACATAGCTGCATTAGGCTAGGAGTACACCGGTTAGTCAAGACAAGACAAGACGACATTAGTCACGTTTAGTCACAGTAATTCCACAATTCACATGGCTGCTTATGAAGCAGCACACACCGATGCAATGACTTATCGGTGTGTGTTGCTTCATAAGCAACTATGTGAAGTACTGTGACTAAACGTGACTAATCTAGTCTTGTCTAACCGGTGTACGCCTAGCCTTATAATGGATGACTTTTTATAGAGTTCAATCATTGTGAAAAATTTTGATTGAGACAGTTATTTATTTTTAGTCCTGGTGTTTCCGCAAAGTTTCTCAGTTCATCCATTTATAAATTTATTGTCGCCAAAATCTAATTCAGTCTTATTATTGATCTACACCAAATATTAATCAAATTCAAATCTACTTACGAATTGACAAGTAGAGAAGTAGAAGATTTGGAAGGAAGAGAGAGAAATTGAAGAATGAAAAATAACATACAGATATTTCTCAGTTACTCAACATAGTTCTTCTCAACAACTAATCTATCACATCGATTCACAACGGTATTCATCAAATTGAAATCTGATAATGAATCCACTAGAGGGAAAGAATGTGATGATATTCTTATCATTGATTTGCTTCCGTGTTTCATCAGATTCAAATCTACTCATAGATTAACTGGAAAAAAGACAAGATTCGGTAAAAACAAAGATACAATGAAAGTTAAATTTTCTCTCTGTTCACATATATTCGCAGATGAAAAGTAGAACGCGTGATTGGCAGGCAGGCAGGCATATGGTACACCAGATGTACGAAATTGGGTTCGCTAACTAGATTCACTTATACTTTCGACGAGAGTAGCAGCTAGCAGCACATGCTGAATTGAAGTTGCAGCAGTTCTGCAGCACAATTGTGCGCGATTCTACTTGAGTGCCGATTAGCATTGTCTTGAGCAAATGCCAGATGCTCTAATTACTTGCTGGCTGCAGGTTGGTAGGGAACAGACACATGGAGACGGAAAAAAGTGAGGAGGAAACGGAGAAGAATGAGTGAACAGAGGATTATTTGTAGTAGTAGAAAACAACACGAAGACAAAGAAAACGATGGTGAAGGAAACGATAGAAATAAGTAGGAGAAGAAGAGGTAGGAGGAGTAGATTCAATCTGGGAGGAAACGAAAAAGAAAGTATTTGTAGAGGAAGAATGTATAGAGGAAGGACATGATGAACTTGACTTGATTGAGGAAGAAGCAGAAGTATCAAGAGTGAAAGGACAAGAAGGAGGAAGGAGAAGAAGAAGAAAGAATAAGAAGAAGAAGAAGAAGAAGAAGAAGAAGAAGAAGAATAAGAGAAAGGAGAGACAGGATGAGAAGGAAGAAGAAGAAGAAGAGAAGAAAAAGAAGAAGAAGAAACAAAAGGAGGAGAAGAATAGAAGAAGGAACAGAAGAAGAAGAAGAAGAAGAAGAAGAAGAAGAAGAAGAAGAAGAAGAAGAAGAAGAAGAAGAAGAAGAAGAAGAAGAAGAAGAAGAAGAAGAAGAAGAAGAAGAAGAAGAAGAAGAAGAAGAAGAAGAAGAAGAAGAAGAGAAGAAGAAGAAGAGGAAGAAGGAGAAAAGAAGAAGAAGAAGAAGAAAAGAAGAAGAGAAGGAAGAGAGAAGAAGAAGAAGAAGAAGAAGAAGAAGAAGAAGAAGAAGAAGAAGAAGAAGAAGAAGAAGAAGAAGAAGAAGAAGAAGAAGAAGAAGAAGAAGAAAAGAAAGAGAAGAAGAAACAGAAGGAGGAGAAGAAGAGGAAGAAGAAGGAGGAGGAGAAACAGAAGAAGAAGAAGAAGAAGGAGAAGACAGAAGAAGGAGAAGAAGGAGGAGGAACAGAAGGAGAAGAAGAAGAAGATGGAAGAGAAGAATAAGAAGATGATGATGAGATGATGATGATGATGATGATGATGATGATGATGATTATGATGATAAATTAATATGGAGAAATATTACTGATTGAGAAGAGATATGAAGAGATGAGGATGAAGGAAGATGCAGAATAAGCATTAGGAATTACAGTAGTGGGAGAAGAAAATGGAAGAATCGAGAAGACGGAGTAGAAAGGGAGAAGCAGAAGTAGTACGATATTATCATTGTTATTGCTCCTCCAATACATTTCTGTTTCTCAACTACCTCACACCTTATCTCTTTCTCACTCACTCACCTTCCTCTCTGTACTCTCTCGCTGTTACTCTATCTCACCCGTCCTTCACTCTCTTCACTTATTCCTGTCACTCTCTCATTCTCTTCATTTTCGATGTCAGATTCAACCCCATAGCAGAACTGAACTGACTAAGTTGCTGCAAATCCCCCTCGAGACGCAAACGTCTGGCAAGTGATGACTGATTTTCGGTTGGATGTTGAGAGCTTCAGTTGATTTTGGTTGGAGCATTTAGTTGATGTTCAAGTTGAGTTATTGTTGTCCACAGTGAAGCCGCAAGCTCAACTTGTCGGTGAGCTTATCTTGTTCGAAGGTCCAAGTTCGATATTCGGTTTCTGATTTTCTGTTTCTCTTCCTGTTTCTGTTTTGAGGTTTATGATTTTAGTGAAGCTATCTAGTTTGAAGGTCTGAGTTGAGTTTACGGTTTCTGGTTTGGTGTTTGAGTGTTGTATATGTCATTAGCCTATCCAAGTGGACTGGTTGCGAGTGTAAACTTTCTAGAATTCTTTAGTAATATGTATTATAAACATTTATTTAATTTGTATTATTACAAATATCTATAATATACATTATGAAGATGTATTATAAGGCTAGGCGTACACCGGTTAGTCAAGACAAGACAAGACGAGATTAGTCACGTTTAGTCACAGTACTTCACATAGTTGCTTATGAAGCAACACACACTGATTAGTCATTGCATCGGTGTGTGCTGCTTCATAAGCAACTATGTGAATTATTGTGACTAAACGTGACTAATCTCGTCTTGTCTTGTCTTGACTAACCGGTGTACGCCTAGCCTTAGAGTACACATTTTTTGTGTGTTTTGTTTGCACGCTTCATTTCATATAATTATTGTATTTTTGTAATTTGACGAAATAAACAATTTGAATTTGATAGAAAACCCTGTATATAAATGCCATTTATAATACCACTTTGAAGCAATTTTAATTTTAAAGAAAACCCTAGAATTTTAGATAAAATTGATTGCTTGAAACTCGATGATTGTAACTCCAATATTCATTCAGTCATACTCGTATTAGGCTAAATACGAAAATACTCACAACCTTGAGCCTATGATACGAGTCCATATATTGCTTTTGATAATAATTGATAATTTGCTTCTTTACAGGTGAGGATATGTCAAGATCTTGCATGAAATACTTCAGTTAGTTTCAACTTCGAACTTTAGGGTGAGTGTGCAATCCATATAAAATTGGAAATATTTTTGATTTATTCCATTATGATTATGTCATAATCTTGTGCTCTGCAAATTTAAAGGTGAGTTATTTCAACATGAATGACAAATGATACAAAAACAATATAATTTAGCAAATCATGTGTGAAAATTTTCAATATTGCATGTTACAAAAATGAGTATAAAAAACACGTGTATTGTTGAGATTATTCTATGAGTATCATAAACTCACGGGTTGAACAAGGAAACATTGCAATGAATTAGATTGCATTTCAGTTGAATATTGGAATAATTCTAATCAAGAACAACCGTGGCGGGTACAAGTATAAATTGTTCCATTAAACTTTCCAATTTGCGAAATTCCCATAATCTTTAATTGGAATTGGAAAATGAAAAGAGAAAATGAGACAAAAGAAGAGGGTGACGAAGAAGAAGAAGGAATAGGAAGATGAAAAAGACAAAAATTATTGGGAAGAGAAGTGAAGTTTGAAAACGTTCAGGAACAAGAAGAATAAGAGAAGTGCGAACGAAATACGCATTGAATTACTTTCCATTTGCACCCTCCCACAGATTTAAGAAACTGCTAAACTTTTTGAATTGTCTCAATTTCTGTGTTACATTTCCAACCTTCTAGGTACAAAAATAATTAGCCAGTCTCCCATCTTCGTTCTTAAAATGCCTTCTTGAATACTTTCAAACTAATAGACAACCGAGAGGCGGACTGAAAGTTCCAATTTCAAAGTTTTCGTCAATATTCTCAAACGTCTTAGCCCCTGCGCCCACTTCGCAACTGCTATCTGATTTCAGTCAGCAACCCAATGTTGCCAGATGACATTTTGCTGTTTTTCGGGTAATCGGGTAATCTCACCTATCAGCCAAAGTCATCTGGCAACGCTGGGTTGCTGACTGAAATCAGATAGCAGTTGCTTAGTGGGCGCAGGGGCTTATTCTTTCAAATGCTGTCTGTCTGAAAATTCATATTAAAATCAATATCTTCCAATCAATATCATTGTCCATAAATCGTATACTACGGCGATACAACGATAATAGGTCACTTGATAACTACGTCGATTTATGTCAATGAAATATTGATGTATGACCAATGAACAATAGCATATTGTGATTACGGGTACTTTACAATTCAAACAATAATTGCTATCGTCAATAGAATAATATTGTTATCAATGAATCTACAGAACTGCTGTATTGAACAGGGCGTGTCTATGATTGTTCAGTTGATTAATTGGTTTCATGTTCTAGATAGAAATCCGTTTTATCATAATATCTATCATAGTAAGTTGTCATGTAGTTGTAATATCTTTCAGATTTGTTGTCCATGCTAGTAATGGATATACTAGTGATAGCCTACTACTATAGACTAATCAAATATAGAATGCCTTATCAGTTGTGCTAGTACCTTTTAGCACAGATAATATAGATTCATTTTCTGTGTTTCAAGTGCTTCAAGAGATTTCATTCCGGGTGGTTCAAGAATTGATTAGTTAGTGCTTGATAAATCACTTCAATTGCATAGATTAGCCTATCTGTGCATGGATACAATAAGGTATGACAAAGTAAATGTCAATCAAATACAGGCTTTGTAAAGCTATATTTTACAACAACGTATTTTCCACTGAACTGATGATTATATTTATCAAATTTTGAACTAACTCGAGTTTAAGTTAAATCAAAGAAAATATTCTTGATAAACTAATAGAGTATTGTCTTTGGTTCAATCAACATTTTTCTCATAGAATGCGAAATGAAGTGAGATGGAACTTTACTGAATTGTGTGGTTAGCTCAACATTTTCTTTTAATATTTGAATAATTTCATCGTTGCTGGTTTAATATTATGAAAATACAGTGCAATAATACTATTAATCCCAATTCAATAAAAAATTATCTTCGTCTACGAATAAAAAAAAATGAATAATACCGTACGATTAAAAATGTATCATCGGTTTCAGAGATGGGTTTAAGCTTATTACATACTTTTTCTCATTATTCGTAATCAGAAATCCTGTGTCAAAATGATTTGTCTAATTTTCTGATATAAGCTGTTCGATTTTAATCAGATTGATTTGATATAGTAATAATTATTCTCATAATAAATACCCAATTTCAGAATCAATAACCGTTCAGTAAGTCGCATTCACCAAAGTAGATTATTCAGGCGCTGTTTTATGATATTGTTGTCTATGTAGATATAATAATATTGGAATCAATGTTAAAATCAAGCTCAGCTACTGCAAACAAGGGTTTAATCGTGAATTCCATTCCTGGTTTTTTTATCTGATAAAATCAACAACGGTTTGATTGAAAATCATGAACTTGAGAGAACTCCTGACGCTTTTTGTTTCAACACAGACTAAAATTTAATAAATTGAATGGCAGCTTTCGCAAGCTGGCGATTGAAAGTCGGGAAAAAATTTATCTGAATAAAAATATAAATGGAATTCAGTTTTTTAATCCATCTCTCGTACGTTCTTTCTGGCATTGCTTTTAAAAAATGGAATTGAGTGATTCACGGAATGATGCTGTCAGTGAATTCTTGGAATATCGAATCGAGATTTGTAGGAGGTTTAACGAGCTTTACGAAGTATTTGTTTAATTTTTGGATATTCAGGGATTAACGTTTCATTTTTATTTATTTAAAATTGATAGAACTTGAAGAGAATTCTATTGTGGACGTAACATTGCAATCATCGATTTGGTTTGAGATTAATCATTTCCATACCGAAGTAAGACACTGAAATTCAATAAACTGAAATCTGCGAATTTCACCTCGGTAACAAATCATTCACAGGAACATTTTGTAGACACTTTTCCCTCCACTTAACTGAGTATAAAACAACTACAATAGTAGTATATGCAATGGTTGTATTATGAGAGCCTTTAAACGACGAGTGAGATACCGAGGTTAAAATACGAGCGGCAACGCAGCGAGCTATTTTAAGGTATCTCAAGAGTCGTTTAAAGGCTAAAATACAACCATTGCATACACCATTTATCTACGACCAACAAAAAACAATAATATCTACATTATCAATCTAAACTAACCTTGATTCAAACGACCATTGTTCTATTTCAATGTTTATCTTATAGGTTAGGAAGCTACTAAAAGCACACACGCATGAACAACTGCAGTGCTTTTATCAGCTGTTATTGTTTTTTTTCTGTTCTAGTGTTTTAAAACTGGAACAGATTGAACTAAGATCGTTTCATAATATAGCATCCGTTTCATAAAGTCGTCATTATGATACAAGTTTCAAATTCCATTTAGGAGAAGCAACTGTTTCGATTTCAATTATGAAGCTGTAATGATTGCGTTATAACACGGTCGTAGATAAAAGTATTCTGAGAGTTACAGGATACTAGCTTTAATACTTTTAAATTGTATAGCATCAGTTAAAAACTACCCAACTACCCTCTTCACATAAGGAATTGGAATAAATTGCCTTCAATAACAATTGAACAATTGCCTTACTTTTCAACCTGCAACCTAATTTAGAAAAAAATTACTGTTCTTGAAATTTGAATCTGACTCATATTTTTGGAACAGGTAGACTTGAACAGCCTAGTTTGAATTCATACAAAACTGCTACATCCAGCCAGGAAGGAGTCTTGCGAAACTAACCTTTTCAACAAAAGAATACTAACTTACAATGATACCTAATAACTGGCATGAGCATCTCGATTAAATAGAGCCTGCGTTGTGTGGGCTGGCTCTAATGGTGTATTGTTGGTGGTAGGTAGGCCGAGCATTTGAATAATAAATGTTGTTGGTGTTATTATTATGATGCTAATAAAACTTCATAAATACTTGTCGGAATTAGTAGTTTTATTGCCTTAATTGGCAATCAAAGGTTGGCATGAACATGAAATGATGATGATGATGATTATTCAAGGAGAAGTATTGAGAAGTAGAAGACGAGAAGCGAGGATGTCAAGAAGAAGAGGATGAAAGAAGATAACGATGAAGAAAGAACGGGAAGAATGTATGAAGAACGAATAAGATGAAGGGAGAAATGAAGGAGTAACATCAGATGATGATGATTATGATGATTATGATTATGATGATAATAATGGACTAATAATACTGATTATGGTGCAGGTGAAAAAGTATTCTCGTAGAATATTGAGAAGTTAAAAATGACAAAGAAAAGAAAAGAAGAAGAAGAAGAAGAAGAAGAGGAAGAAGAATAGCAATGGAAAAAGACATCGAAGAAGAAGAAAGAATAAGAAGAAGCAGCAGAAAAACGATTAAAAGAAGAGAGGGAAGAAGAAGAAGAAGAAGAAGAAGAAGAAGAAGAAGAAGAAGAAGAAGAAGAAGAAGAAGAAGAAGAAGAAAAGACATCGATCAAGAAGAAGAAAAGCAGCAGCAGAAAAACATGATTAAAAGAATTGGAAGAAGAAGAAGAAGAAGAAGGTGTGAGAGGGGTAGAATTAGAAGAAGGAGGAGGAGAGAAAAATGATAATGATACCTCTTGGCGCCTCTTGTCTGAAGGTGAAAGTGAGACGGACATAAAATAGACATGTTTGTCAATCCATTTTGTCTAGCACTTGAAGCCATTTGAGATTGAAAGTATGTATTTGGTACAGAACACCTTCTTCTTCTTCTTCTTCTTCTTCTTCTTCTTCTTCTTCTTCTTCTTCTTCTTCTTCTTCTTCTTCTTCTTCTTACCATTTATTCTTGTATGTTCTTCTTCTTCTTCTTCTTCTTCTTCTTCTTCTTCTTCTTCTTCTTCTTCTTCTTCTTCTTCTTCTTCTTCTTCTTCTTCTTCTTCTTCTTCTTCTTCTTCTTCTTCTTCTTCTTCTTCTTCTTCTTCTTCTTCTTCTTCTTCTTCTTCTTCTTCTTCTTCTTCTTCTTCTTCTTCTTCTTCTTCTTCTTCTTCTTCTTCTTCTTCTTCTTCTTCTTCTTCTTCTTCTTCTTCTTCTTCTTCTTCTTCTTCTTCTTCTTCTTCTTCTTCTTCTTCTTCTTCTTCTTCTTCTTCTTCTTCTTCTTCTTCTTCTTCTTCTTCTTCTTCTTCTTCTTCTTCTTCTTCTTCTTCTTCTTCTTCTTCTTCTTCTTGTTCTTCTTCTTCTTCTACCCGTTTTACCGCTAACCAGCATCAACAATAACTTACTATCTCTTCACAAACTTCAGCTCTCAGTCCTCCTCTCTCACTCTCTCTCTCTACCTCCAGCCTTCCCCCTCCCCACACACCTCTATTATCAGCCACTATCACCGCGCGACTAGTCTGACCGGCTGCCGATTGCAACCGGGCGGGCGCTAGCTGACTGTCGATTAGGTAACCGGTCGTCAGTCGTTGCCGAGAATTCGTCTCGCGCTGCCGTGACGTGCTCTGTCGACCTTGTGACCGACTTATTTTCGTCTGTTATCTCGCCGCTTGCACGTACGCTATCGGCGGTTTGAGAACAGTGTTAAACACGCTGAAGTTATGGTATTCTGTTAAAAGTTGTGTTGATAGTTTCGAAGTGATTCACTTCACAGATATAGGCCTAGTGAGCAATTGAATTGGGATACGGTTGGAGTTCGGTTAAAGTAGGCTAAACAGTTATGAAAGTGATGTATTTCATTTTATTGTGCAGTTTGCTGGTTTTTAATTGAATAGGAATGCGGTTGGAGGTGTGTTTCACTCGAATATGTTTGTTAAAATTATATTTGGCCCGTGTTATACACACTTGAAATGATGGTAATTTATCAAGCTATGTTGATAGTTTTGATGTGATTCGATTCAAAAATAAGTGATGTATTTTCTTTAAATATATTATTTCAAATTGAATAGTGTTGGAGTTCGCTTTAAGGCTAGGCGTACACCGGTTAGTCAAGACAAGACAAGACGAGATTAGTCACGTTTAGTCACAATAATTCACATAGCTGCTTATGAAGCAGCACACACCGATGCAATGACTAATCGGTGTGTGTTGCTTCATAAGCAACTATGTGAAGTACTGTGACTAATCTCGTCTTGTCTTGTCTTGACTAACCGATGTACGCCTAGCCTTAGAGCTGTAGTAAACGAAAGTGATAGTTTTTCATCCAGTTTTGTATATAGTTTCAAAGTGATAAAAATGCAGTGATACAGGGTACAAATAATAGTGAGTTTACAAATGCAGTAATACAGTAGGGTACAATTCAGTAATACAGCGGAATGTTCAATGTAAATACAGTAAGTTGTTCAATATAATTTAATGAGAACACGGCTCTATTTGAGTTTAACATGGAAGTGTCTTCTAAATAATTATATTATTCTTTCCGCTCTGTTTTGAAGTGTTCAAGAATGTAGTCTGATTTAAATTATGTTGAGATGTAGGCTACGTTGAAGTGATTAGGCCTATGGCAGTGCTTTCAAAAAGTGAAGGGTTGAATCTCAGTTCAACACACCTATTATTATGGTTGTCAACATGACAACTTGTCAAGTTTTGTTGGCGTTTTAGGAGTAGCCTACTCAGGAATATAAAGTCCGCGTGACTTAGTTCTACATTGATGTCTCCAGTTTTGCATCGAAATAATGTGACGGTTAACCTGTTCAAGAAATCATAATGATGGCAAGTATTTCATAATAGAATTGTGTTTGCCAAATATCCTAGGCTAGGCGTACACCGGTTAGTCAAGACAAGACAAGACGAGATTAGTCACGTTCAGTCACAGTAATTCACATAGTTGCTTATCAAGCAACACACACTGATGCAATGACTAATCGGTGTGTGTTGCTTCATAAGCAATTATGTGAAGAACTGTGACTAAACGTGACTAATCTCGTCTTGTCTTGTTTTGACTAACCGGTGTACGCCTAGCCTAAGTCTGTTCTCTGTGATAGAATGAAACGGGCTGATTGCATGGAAACCAATAAATTTGACCACAGTAGATGACGTAATTTGACAGAACGATGGAAGAAATCCAATGATTTCCCTGTTCGTTGTGCTATTTCTACGACGGTTAAATTTGATGGTTTTTTGTGCAATCAGGCTGTTTGTGATATTATGTACCATTGTGTCCGGATCCAGGCTTTCGGTGATTACTTCTTGAATAATTTTCTCACAATAGATTAGCGTTCAATATTCCTCTAACAAATAAAATTATATAATGTCAAAATAAAGCAAAGAAATTATGGAGCATATTTATCCGAAAATTAATACATTTTTGAAGCAGTTTGAGATTGTCTATTGTGGACTTTCACAATGTAAAGAGTATGCTTACAAAACCATTACAAAAAAAATGCTTCCAACTAACAAAATGAATCAAAAATAGTTCTAATTTTTGAAATAGAGACATAAGGAATGATCGTTGAGATTCCAAAGCCAATTTAGTAGCACACCAATTTCAGAATATTAAAATGTTTGGAGACATCATAGATATTCCCCCTGAATCAGAAATATTTATATGTGATGATAAGAAGCTATTTCAAGACATCAAAAATAGAAGTGGATGACACGAGATATTATATATCTAGAAAACAGAAATAACTAAATAAACGTTCAGTTTCTCGATTCAGAATAGAAGTAGGTTTCTCAATTTAGAACAATCCGTAATAATTATGTAAAACATACAACAATGCCTATGAGCATCAGAGAGTATTATAGGATACTGTGCAATTACAATACACTTTGTATCTCTTCCTTCTCTTTGAAGTAGAATCACATTGGAAAGAGTAGTAATAGCAATACAATTACAATCGGTGACTATTGAACTGTGAAGAAAGTGAAACTTTAATTTGTTATGGGTCATTAAACTCAACTACTAGTTTCCTCATTCTTGAAAAATTCAATTGAGCTGTTAGAAACCCAACTTCAAGAGAAACTGATAGTCCATGTTGATTAGAAAAAAAATATAGTTAATATATCTTTGCTTAGTAAACTCATTGGATAGTTATTGTTTTCATTAGGCTATCTTTTTATGATGGATAGTTATTCTCGTTATTGAAATACTTTTGTTATAATATTAAACCGTTTGCAAGAAGAACCCTTATTAGCCAAAATGAGGTATTTAGAATTTCTGTTATAAATTGAAACATTTGTATTGAACTTCACTCCAATATTTGATAAGGATAATCATAGAGTATATTGATAGTTAATTCTTGGTAACCCAAAATAGTGCAGTACTAGATTTTTACTGAACACAAGAATTTGTTAAAAAAGTCACTGTAATTTCTTAGGTACAAATTTTTCGATCAGAAAGATCTCATTAGATAACAAAAAGTAAATATTTAAACTATTCACTGTTGAAAACCTCTGATCACACTAGAAATGATTATAGACTACCAGATTTCCTTGTAAGAATATTTAGTTAATTTTAATTTTGTTTTTTATTCTTTCCATAACCCATTTCGTACTGAAAACTGAATTAATTTGTAATTCCAACTCCTCTCAGCGAATATCTTTATTTTGATTACTGTACTGTGATCATTCAAATGAAATAACACATCATTAATATTTCTCCATAAATGGTAAGACACCATGGAGTATCAGATATTTGTAATTACTTGAATCTATAACGTTTTCATAGCATTACTCGTATAAGTGTGATAATAAGACAAGATATACCAAATTTGGGACTACAGTCTACTTTCCCAACTTAGATTCTTCTCCGAAATACAATCTGAAGTCAGTGATGCGCTATGTAAAATTAGTTATTGAACCATACCATACCAAACAGCCTTCCATATTTAGTAATGCATTTTTGTGTTTTACATTCTTGATAAGTCTTTTCAAATGCATTGATCAATATTATTCGGTCAGTTTAATTGTCTATTATCGGTTGAATCAGTTGATTCAGAATAAAACTAGAAAAATACCGTAACAAATCAATATTATATTATCAGTCAAATTTGAATTGTAATTGAATTAAACTAAACAGTGGTGTATAGTCGAGTATCGTGAAGATTTATTTTGGAGAAAGGAAAGAATTAGTTTTTTATCTCAATATAGGCTACTTACAACTTATTGTATCTGATAACATTCTAGTTTTCTCAAGAATTGAACATTATGGCATTGATAAAATAACAATAGATGAAAAAATGAATTAATAATTTGTTTAAAATAAGTGAACTTTAATTTTGATATAGTGTTAACAAATAATTGAACATGAATGAAATTGGTTGGAAAAATCATGTACAAAAACACTGTATTATTAGTATTATAGTAGTCAACAATATTTGTTTGATACATTTATGTAGGCTTTGAAGAATGATTCTTCAATTTAGAACTGAACAAAACCACAGTGATAAAATACTACTATTTGAAGTTTTGAATTCTGTGAATGAAATTTGAATGAATGCATTATACCTACCTCGATAATAAATAAGAATATTTATGAAATAATTAGTGAATTAAATTATTTCTAAGACCAAATTCAACAAATTCCTAATGAAATTATTGATGAATGAAGTTTAACAAATCATGAATGATTTTTATTCATTATAGATATTTATTTTTATAGATATTTTTTCATCATTTTAATACTTTCTATTCTAAATTTCAAGTGAATTTATGAATCTAATATAGAATTCATTGTTTTATTTTTCAACCCGCAATAATCGATTACATGTTCCTATGTCGAATTGATCTATTCATCAGTTTTAGAGATACGGTGCATCTATTTTTTGGTAAAATTCATGAATGATAGTATCAGATCCTGCTTTACACGTGGTTTGAAGCCGGCTAATTAACAGAATACAATCAATACTAGGTGTGGTGAGCATGTGTGTTTGTGAGTGCGGGTGCGGGTATTATGTAATTACAACAATGACGTAATAATAATCAGTGCCCAGGAATTGAAATCGTAAATGCTTGTGCTAGTTATGTTACCCTGCCATGGATAAAATACCTCGAGTATTCAGATTGTATTTCTTTTTAATTTAGTAAAAAAGTTCATGAAAGGTGGAGTAAATTAATTTAATTAGTATGGTGATTTGAAACCCGGTTATCAAAATTATATTATTAAAATTTAACTAAAAAATCTTGTCAGTTCTATTAATTTTGTATCAACAAATAATTTTTAAAAAGTAATAATCTTAACTATAAAATTTATAGTTAAGATTATTAAACACAAAAGTAATTGTTGGCAATCATGTTTTAGAGTTTAAATAATAATAATCAAAACATTATTTCAGAGGCTTGATCAATCTTTCGTGATAGATTATTGCATTTATTAATTTATAAGTAACTCTAAAACATGATTGCCAAGAATTACTTTTGTGTTGAAAATGCAAGAGTTTAAAAGATCTTATAGTTCAAATTGGAGTTACAGGTATTTAGAATTACTAGTGAAAATTATCAAAAGAAGCATAAATGATTGTAGAACTTGCTTCTTGATTTAATTCTTCTAGCTTTGCCAGTCACCAGAAGTGAATAGATTATTTGTAATATCAGCACTTTAATAATTACCTCCCAAATATTTTCTTATTATTTAGACGATATTTTCAATAATAACTTGATCTGATTATTCATTTACCAAAATTATTTTTTATTGAAAATTATCAACATTATTAAGTCAGACATTTGAAAATGATTTTCGTATTCTTAATATTTGATGGAATAGGATTGGAAATTATTAGTTTGCAATCGAACTTCTATCTGATAAGGATAAAGTTCTTACGTAACTTCGTCATTTAATCTTACGTCTGCCAATTCTTTACTTCATGTTAACTTGACTAACCTATTCACTATTGACTATTAATGCTTTGAACACAGTGACTGAAGTTTATTATTGGTTTGTTAGTTTTCCACATTTTTTAAAAATTCTATCAGTTATCTCTAGAGATTTTATGGTTGAAGAAGCAGAACACTGTTCATTCTTGAAAAGTTAGCTCAAAAACTTGTAAATGTTATCTTAGGACTGTTTGTTTTTCACTCCATGTACACAAGCTTGTACTTGAGATAAGAGGCCCCTTGGTGAATTCCAATTATGTAAATTTCTTCTTAAAACTTTACCGCTTAGTTTTTCTGTAGAACAAAAGCCGTTTCAATGTATCATTAACACATCTCCCTGCATACTATCCTGGGTAACTTTAACTCATATTATATCTCAATTAATGCAGGGGTGCCCACAGGGGGGGGTCGTGACGCAGACTGCGTCATTGAAATTCTTGGGGGGGGCTCACTAGATAGAATGGGGTTTCAACTACAAATGATGTCTAAAACTTCTAAAAATATATAATTTCAGAGTACTTTTCATGAAAATTTTTCCGGGGGAAAACCCCCGGTCCCCCTCTTTGTATGGTAAAAGGTGAGACATTGATGAATTCTCTAGTCAAAAAATTGATTTTCATCGGTGGCACATAGTATAAAACTGTTAGTAATGCTCAAATGGTAAATAATTATTGTAAGATTGGCACATACAGAATATATAGAATAATCAACATATTTATATCCATTCCAGTGGAATGAGTGGAGTTTTGAAGGAATAAACAAAAGTGATGGACAGAGTATTTGTTTTCACAATTCAAGTTTCGTAAAAATTTCGTGCTCTAAATTTTTATCAAAATTCAATATTTTTCGATCATCAATGAGTGTTTCTGTGCTGTGTTTCAGTGTTATATATTTTCCGGACTTTATAAAATCCAAAAATACTTTTTTTAAATGCTGATGTCTGTTTTCTAAGTGAAAACAAACTCTCACCATGTTCCCTATCAAGGGATAATTGGTTATGTTGGTGAAGTGGAATAACCCTACTCGGGTCTCCCCACTATTAGAAGCCATACGCTAAATAAATAAATAAATAATAATTCACAATTCAATGCAAATGCATTAGTGAAGTCATTGAATCCAAAAAAAAAACACTCAGCGTGGGGAAAAATTCCCAACGAAGCAAATTTTTGGTGCAATACTACTTAGTCTTTGGACAACTTGAATAGAAAAAACTTGACGTTGTAAACATTATGCTTAATACAGGGTGCCCCAAAACCCGCAAAATTTCGGCTCAATTTTCATTGAACTATGATTTTTGTCAAAGCAAATAAGCGTCATACAGAAAAATCATGGAAACCATTGTTTAAGTAAATAGAATTTTGAAGAGATTGATGTTCAATTCATCACTGTATGTCCAATAAGTACCGGTAACGAAAAAAATATTAAGTTAATATTTTAATATTTAGTGCGGTAGATGACCCATCTACCGCACTAAATTTAGGATATTTTTGGTATGGAGAGGCGAAAAAATCCTTCAAGTGATCAAAATCATAAAGTGAAGACGCCTCTAACTTTTGTTTAAGTGAACGGATTTCAACTGTAATAAACTGAAAATACTATGATTTTAGTTTTTCTCGAAAAATCTACTACTTTTTTGAAAAATTGTAACTTGTTAGTCGTTGGACATACAGAGATGAATTACATACCAATCTCTTCGAAATTTTATTTACTAAAACAATATTGTATCTATTGATGATTATTCTGTATGATGGCGCTTCGTTTCGATGGGAATTGCAGTTGAATGAAAAACGAGCGATGTTTTTTGCACCCTGCATTAATCAAGAGGTTTGCAAGGCCAAATTTTTCAGTTAAAGTAACGACTTGTATTTCACTGTAAATAATTAATAATATTACTTACATTTTTGGACACTATTGGAATGCAATTTTGGACACTATTGGAATGCACTATTGGAAGGCCAAATTTTTGTATTGAAGTTGTCCAAGGACCAAGGAACATTGTACAAAAAATTTGCTCGGTAGGGAAATTTTTCTGCGTGAAACCTTCAATAGCTGCACTATTATACAATATTTCACCTACACCTTTTAAATTCTACACTCCTCCAGTTCTTTGGCCTCAGATCCACCTTAAAAAATCCTGGATACATGCTCCCAATTTTCGTTTTCTCAAGTACCTATTCATTTTGTTTCTTGGTCAATATTGAGTTGAAGCTAGAAATATATTTTGAGGGAAACAGAAAGGGAAAAAATATTTTGAACAGAAAAATCATGTGGGCTGAAATCCTCTATCACTGCCAATTTTCAAGAATGAAATTCTAGTTTTTCATTAAGGGTGAAAAATTATATTTTTGTTCTTTCAGAAGAAATGACTCCCACTCTCATAGCCATTGCTTCAGGACAGCCAACTGAAATAAGTAAAAATCTCTGGACCACCCTGTAACGTTTTCCAAATTATAGAATAAATTTTCATCAAAATTTCCAACTTTAAAAGACCATAAAATGCTTTCTTTGACAATGATATTTAAAAAATTTCCCGGGGGAGGACCCCCGACCCCATCTATCTGGGCATTCCATCATCTTTTAGCTTTAGAAAAAATATGGGGGGCGTATTTTTCCGGATTTTTCAGGGGGGGGGGGTTCTGCTAAATTTAGGGGGGGTGCGTCATGAGGCTTAGGGGGGGTGGGCACCACTGATTAATGATTGAATAAATACCTCTGATATCAGTTGATATTAGAATATTTTTCGCAAATTTATACTGTAATTCTTGTTGAGGCGAATTTGTGGTTTCACATGTTGGCCTACAAGCTACACTGTCATTGAATCAGTGTTGAAGAACAAGGTTATTCTTAAATTAATGTCCAATCACTGAATTTTAAATACTCCATTAATAGTTAATTATTTTAATTCACTAGTAATTGTGAAGAATTGTTGAATCAGGCTATCCAGCATAAAATTTTGCAGTTTGCAGTAGATCGGTGTATCCGGCCGGTCACCGATGTCACCGGTGTAGACCGGTGTACTAGGCTAGGCGTACACCGGTTAGTCAAGACAAGACAAGACAAGACATGACGAGATTAGTTACGTTTAGTCACAATACTTCACATATTTGCTTATGAAGCAACACACACCGATTAGTCATTGCATCGGTGTGTTCTGCTTCATAAGCAGCTATGTGAAGTACTGTGACTAAACGTGACTAATCTCGGCTTGTCTTGTCTTGACTAACCGGTGCACGCCTAGCCTTACATTACACTAGTATTTCATGATTTCAAAATAAATAATAGACTATTTTTTCAAGATAAAATGTGTTTTTATTCACATTTTTTCTCCTCTATACCATTACACCTATTCCTACATTATATTACCTAGCATTATACTTACCACTATACCTACTACGTACCACTATACCATTATAAATAAATAAATAAATGATTTATTTTCCAAAAAATTAATACTACTAATACAAATTTACAAACATCTACAGTTATTTATACAGAATTGTGTTAGTATAAAAGATCAAAAGAATGTTTTATAATACAAGAGTGACTGTGGAAAATTGACCTACTCCACTATTATACCTACATTATTATACCTATATAATAATATACTATTTTTATTCTTTGAATATTTCGACAATTCAAATAATTAACTAGATTTTGAGCCATCATTCATCTTAAATTGGGGCCACTTTTGGAAAGTTGAAGCTCAATTACTGAATAAGGTTCTCTCAATATCGAATTCTCTATGCGGTAAACTTAACAATGAATTTATTGAGCTAATATTTCACACCATCTTGTCTGATGATTGACAATAAGATATCAAGAAGAGTTATTACTTGCATCAAAGTACAGAGATAATTAGTTAAAAAAATCAAACACATTAACCAACTGAATAAATCAGTTAATGAAAAAAGGATAAATAATATTTGTAGCAGATCAGTTTTATCAATGGGCTATTGTGATAGAATGGTCTCGATTGGACTCTGGGAAACTCTTTACACGATAAGATAACGCAAACCATTTGTAAACACCTTAAAATCTTATTAATCTATTTTATAATTTGATGTAATATGAATGTAACAAATGAATTATTACGTACATACACGTCCTCTCTAATTTAGCCTTATTTTTGATACCGTATTTTTTATAGGTTCATTCTAAACGTTAATTATAAAAGTATTGAGAATTATCTTGAAGAGAAAATTATGAGTTGATCGATACTGTATTAATTGAAGATCCTTTTGTCAATCAACGACTATAATATCGGCCATGAATTCAATTGTTACAATACTAGGATGCCTTTATCTTGATTCCATTGCATTTAATAATTGCTTTCTACATTAGTAATTCAGGCCCGTATGCACAATTTTAGTTTCAACTATGTCTAACAATACTTAGTTTAACTTGGTTTAAACTTGTGATTTTCAGTGTAAACCATGATAAAACTATGTTTTATTAAACTTAGTTTGAACGATACTGGCCTCATAAAACAATTCTAACTCAACAAAAGACTTAATGGATTATTCTCAAAACGTAGACCTATATTTAAAAATACGCGAAATACATATAGCAGGATTCTTTTAAATTGTCAGAAAACAACTGATTTAACGTCAGTAAACTAGCGTACATCAATCAGCTGTTTTCTGACAATTTAAAAGAATCCTGCTATAGTTTTGAGTTCATAAAATATCACGTTTCTTTTTTCTATGAAATCAGCTCACATATGATGAGGTCAAAACATTACCGGTACTTCGATGATAACTCAAGTGCGATTCAGAATAGCTTGGATCAGTTCGAGGACTACTTGACAAACTATTACTGGACCAGAATCCTACATAGGCTGTGAAAAATGAGTGATTTCTAGTGTGAAAATGAATGTGTACAGTATAATAGCACATAATGCGTGCTAGAAAGTGGCGATGGTGCATCAAAAAAGAAGAAGAAGAAGACCAGACGTTTGATAACCAACCATGTCGACTTATATCCATGCATTCCTTGGCACAGGTACAGATAAAATTATGAGATATTTTCTATCATCGCCTGCTTTTTAATAAGGGGACCGCTTTGGCTGTTAACCTTAACTAAAAGTATAGAGAAAATAAGAGAAATTGCGATAAGAATGCCGAATACAGAATAATAAGAGTCAAGCGGAACTTTACTAACAATGGAATCGGTGAAATTAACAATAAAATAATGATTTTGAGAATGAGGATGCTGAAACCAGAGACAATTGGAATACTTAGTTGATACTAATAGTTCCTATCGTCTTTGCTGAAACTAACCGTAATAATAGAAATGCTTTACTAATAGAATTCACAAAAATGCCATTAATAATGAGAAATTGAAAATTGAGCTTCTAAACAAATATTTGTTTTGTTGATAAGAATGCTTGTAGAATTTTTATCAAGTGAATGAAGAATGTTTTTTGCCATTTCAAAATGCTTAAATAACACAACCATAATGACAAATATAATAATAGACAAAATAGACACTAGAAAAACAAAAATAAGGACTAGCAAAACAATTGATTTAAAATAACTGGGATAATGTGGAAATGATTTTTTGATTTGAAACAACAACTTATTATTATTGTCAAGAGGCTTGGGTACAATATTAGACACTTTCCTCTCGAAAAAAAATTGGCCGAATACATGTTCAGAATGATTTGGTTCTCACCAACAACAATAAGTTAATCAACCAGTACCCACTATCATGGAATAAAATTGTAATTAAATTGAATCTACCGGTACCGGCAGATCTCTGAAATACGAGTAGAATGTCTTTGTTTAATCAGGAGAGAGTGGGCAAATTCATTTTTCACTAATATATTCTAGATCTAGACAAACGAGAAGGAGTTTAAACCTACTGACATCTGTTGGCCAAATTTAGAAATAATTTTTGAATATTATTGATCACTTGCAAGTTAATAGATGGTGACAGTTATTCACTACTGCCATCTTCATGCAAAGGAAAATTTGTTGTTTATAACCCAGCACCTACTGACATCTACCGGCAGGATTCTGAAATATAAACAGAATATTGTTGACCAATCATGAGAGGAATAGGCGGAGCCAGTTACAACACGGCCATCTCTATCGAAGAACTTGTTCACTACCCAGTAGCTAATGACATCTACTGGACGAATCAAGCAACACGTTTCAAATATTTTCGACCAATCAGGAGTGGAATAGGCGGAGCCAGTTGAAACTGCCATCTCTATCGAAGAACTTGTTCTCAACCCAGTACCTACTGACATCTACTGGCCGAATCAAGAAACACATTTCTAATATTATTATTAGAAGAGAGTGGGAGGAGCTTGTAGTTGAGGCATCGTCCTAGTTTGGATCTCGCTCGTGATTGGTCCGTCTTTCTCCGTCTTTCCGTCCAATTCCTCGTCCATCATATTCTATGTTTATCGATTTATCTTTCTCCTAGTTCAATTTTCCTGCCTTATTCTTCCTTCTCCACACCTTCTTTCTGTCTTCTGTGCATTATTTTTAATTATTTCTTTATTCAATAAATGCATACAAACTTGCTACAAATAGAGGTTTACAGTAACTGTTTTACGCCAGAAACAAATCTTATTGAAAACAAGTTGAACTTACAAAATAAGAGAAACGCTAGAGACTAGAGAAGTTGACAACTAGAGAAGATGAAAATAAAAACGGAATGAGAAGAAATTATGATAATTCAGTAGACTCCCGATTATCCGAGGTAATTAATTGGACCGGGATCACCTCGGATACGGGAGAACTCGGATAATTTGAAGGTTAAGTTCAGTTATGGTAAAAAAGATTAAAAAACCCGTGAAAAGTTACAAAACTGGTTTATTGGAAGCAAAAACATATAATAATTACAATTATAGACCTGTAAGCAAGTAAAAACATGGATTACTTCTTAAAAAAGTATTTGATCGGCTTCTGAGATAACCTCTTCTCTTGCTTAGACGAGATTGTTCCACAATTATTAAGACCTTAATATTTATGTTTGTTATTTTTGAATGAGAGGCTCGGATAACTCGGATAACCGGGACTTTACTGTAGATACAGTGAAAAAATGTCTGGAACAATATATGCATTACAGTATATTATTATGCTTCATGGAACATTTTGCTTTCATATTCCATTATTTCTGTTTCTAGTCATCTTACGCATTCATCACTAACTCCTCATCTATTCTCAATCCTCTTTTCATTCTCTTTTACTATTTTCTTCTTTTCCAGTTTCCAATCTATTTTCCCCATTTCATCAATCCTCAGTTCCCCTCATCATTTGAGTTTCCATTGTTCAGCTACTGAACTATTTGACGGATCTCATAAAACGATATTGCTGTCCTGTCCTCGAAATGTCAATACAAAATGTCTCATTTCACCGTTCAATAAGCGTTGAAGATGTATTGATAATCTGTCGTACAATGAGACTTTCAGTCAAAACATTTCAATATCACGTTTCTAGTGATATTGGAAACATATGAATTATTGGTTATTGTAGTTGGAGCATACAAAATCCTGGAACATTGTTCTCAAGTGGGGAAATTCCAAGTATAATAACATTCACTCAACTTGGCGAATGGCATTAGATATATAGATGGATTTGATAGATAGAGAGATATTATTTCTTTGTCATCGGACTCTACGGTCATCAGCATCGTCAAGAAATAATATATCTTCATCTATATATAGCCTATACTTTTTTCCAATGCCATCTGCCAAATTAAAATGAATACTATTATACTCAAGAATATATTGTATTTATGTTGACAAAAACTCATAGCTTCTAAACATGTAGAATTGAATAGAATTGATTACGCCCAATCAATGATCCGTGCTTTCTTTTTTACGGAGAAAATTCTGTGTCAAATATAAAATATATATTTATATGACAATATCAAGGCGGTTGTTAACAATTAAATTTTACCTCAAACACTATCCAATAGCCCTTGTCACATTGCGTCACTAGTAAATAGTGTTTTTAAAATCAACACAATTCTAGTGAATGCAAGAAAATTTCATTAAAATGCGCTCAAAGCTGATAATGCATCCTCAAACACCCATTCTGAGACGGACTTTAAGTGTTGACGAAAAGGTTTTCCCTTTCCCTGTTAAAAAGAGGGTTATCACCGTCACCCTAGTTAAAATGGGGCCAAGTTAGCAGGGTGTTTACCCCCCAGAAAGTGAAAATAGGACGGAATTACCCCTACACGTGAAATGAGGGAATTTACGACTACTGTTGAAATGGGGGAAAAGGGTTTTCACTGGTAATATTGAATTACGTGGGGAAAGGGAAGGTAGGCTCATGATGGCGTTAAAACTTCAAATCACATCTCAGGCCCTTTCAAACACGGATTCATCGCTTTGCTTTGACTTTCAAGGATTTCAAATCTCTGTCAATCCAGCCTACTCTGTACTCTTCCATTCTCTCTCTCTCTCTCAAACACTTTCTCTCTCTTCCTCAAACACACTCTACACTCAATCTCTAATCTTCCATTCTCTCTCTCTCTTCGACACTTTCTCTTCCTCTCACACTCAACGGATTGTCTCTCTCAAACCCACTTTTCCCTATCACTCTTTTCTTTTCGATCTTTCACTCTCTCTCTCTCTCTCTCTCTCTCTCTCTATCTTATCTCTCACACTCACTCTCAAGTAATCAACACCGGTTCATATAAATGGCTTCCCTCCGTTCGGTGGACACACGAAACGCACGACAGACACTCTTCATCAAACTTTACCAAGTCCCGAATAGTACTTTACACAGTGGGGTTGCCCTGTTTATGTTAATACGCACTCAAACATTGACATGCAGTTGAGTCGAGGCTATCTGTAATCTGTAGAGTTGTTGATCTATCAGCATGCAATCTGCTTAATTCACATTGGCGATGATGAAGAAGGAGAAAAGGAGGACGAGGAGGATGAAGAAGAAGAAGAAGAAGAAGAAGAAGAAGGAAGAAGAAGAAGAAGAAGAAGAAGAAGAAGAAGAAGAAGAAGAAGAAGAAGAATAAGAGGAAGAAGAATAAGAGGAAGAAGAATGTCAAGAAAAAGAACTGGGAAAAGAGGAGAAAAGAGAAGTACCTAGTCGAATTATTGGAAAAAGTATTGGAAAGAAAGATAGATTACGTAGGAAGAAGAGAAATGAGTAGTATAGGGACACTTCTACAAATACATCAGAAAGGTATACAGGAATAGGGTAGGTACAGAAGAGTAACAGGAATATTATAGGAATAAATACTCCCCTCCTTATACACACGCACACTCATGAAGTAGTAAAGTGTACACGCACACATAAAGGCTATTTACATGTATCTACGCACTCTAGCTAATCACGACTGACACATGACTAGGTGGAGAGGTACGTTTGGTGGGAGGGGGTTCGGCGTAAGGGGGGGTGGAGAGTGGAAAGGACACTTATATCAGAAATCTGCTCCCTCCGATGTCAGCGCGAAAATGTTTCAGTTCAACGCATCTTCACGTCTAACAACATTATTTGCTAATCCTATTTACCGTGTGCTAACTCTTCAATGCGTATCTGTCAACATGCACTAGAGGCCAGCTTTAGCTGGAGATAAAGTGACACTGTTTATTTATTGCTTGAAGTTCACTGATCACTGGTGTTGGAAGTATTGTACCGCGGTTAATTAGTACAGTAAAAATAGTAATGTAGATTATTTGAAGAGGTGTTGTGTATAGAAAAAAGGTTGTCAAATTCAGGATTTCAAATAAAGAAAGTTATAGAAGATTGATTAATGAATAATTATATAAAATAACTACTAGGATTCCTGTGCTTCGCAACGGTACTCCACAAAACATAAAACATTGATTTTTAAAATTAATAACAGTACTACATAACATTAATTTTTCGTATTTATAACGCCGTGTAATGAAGTAAATATTGTTATGTTTTTGTTTGTGTAGTAATATTTGAAGATTCTGTGAATAAGTGTAGGCTATACATAATACTGTCATTATATTACATTAAAATATATTTCCATTATATCGCATCAAATACATAAATTTCAACTAAATAATGAATTATAAGTTTCAAGTCAAATGACCAGTTGCACGAAAATCCAATTGATTTGAACTGCCGTAAAATGATGTCATTTAAAGGAATCATTGCAACGAGAACTAATGAACGAATCGGAAGTTAATGCAAAGTTAATAATTCTTTCGGTGATTGAGTTCTATTGGATTTTCGTGTAATAAGTTGAAAGCTCAAAAGTTGAGTTCAATTGTTTGTATAATAAGTTGATGATAAATATAAAAAATCGATGACAATAATAATTATAATTTCAGAAGAGGGCATTCGTACACTATCATACATTTATCAAATACAGTAAAATCAAATAAAATAATCTCGATTAGAATAGTTTAGTTGTAAGACTCTCTGAGGCTAGGCATTTGGTCAGAGACAAGACGAAAGTTGCCAGATGACATTGGCTGTTTTCGGCAACACCGATTAGTCATTGCATCGGCATTCATAAGCAGCTATGTGAATTACTGTGACTAAACGTGACTAATGTCGTCTTGTCTTGTCTTGACTAACCGGTGTACGCCTAGCCTAACACTAAACATGCACTATTACAACGCAGCAAACAACTATTTTAAGAAGAAGAAGACGAGGGAGAAGAAGAAGATGATGAAAATGTGAATTCCAGAATAAATGCAAAAGAAAAGATGAGAGGAAATGTGGAAGAGAAGGGAAAGTGTAGAGTGAGTGATTAGAGAAAGCGAGAAAAGAAAATGTCAAGCTTTGTGTACTCATGTTGAATGAGCGACTTTTCGATTCGTGTAGCCAAGCCACCACCACAGCACAGGAAATTAAGTTTGCCGCATGCCGCTCTCAGATGCAGATTCAGATTTGAGAAGCATTCGAGCAGAAAAGAAATGAAAGAATCAGTTGAGAGTATTTTCCATTCTTTGTTGACTCTCTTCAAACGTGACAGTATGCAATGGAATGTGAACAATGATGTAAATCTTCGTAGTTGCATAAAAAAGGAGTGGGATTCGTAAGAAAGTATCTATTTTGGGTTATACTATAGGCTAACCATATATCATAATAACTTACTACTGTATATATATCATACTAACCATAGATTACGATTACTTCTGGTTTTACCATTCACAAGGCGAAGACATGAATAGTATGACTGTATAGACTGTATACTGTATAGTGCGTAAATTTCACTGAAAACATTTCTGAAGAAGTGAATAAGAATTTTCTCTGTCAATGATCTCAGATCGTCTAAAGGTATTCATCATAAATTCAATTCGAATCCGGTTGTGAAGAGTTATTTATAACCAATACAAGCCTCTTGTTAATAGCCAGCCATTAAAACTCTTTAACTTTCTATCTAAGATTGAAAATCACTCTCTAGATTTATTGCTCCCCATCTATAGATTCTTGTTAATCGTGGAGTATTCTTCGATTACCATTTCAATAATTTAATTACACAATTATACTGTAATTCAATTTACGGGTCTCCTTACTTTTAAAAAGCCATACGCTAAATAAATAAATAACTGTAATTTAGTTCCTAGTAATAGTTTCAATTTTCAGTTTTGAACGATCACTTAATCCGTTCAGTTAGTTTATAGTGCCTCAAGTTTCAATGGGGTTACCTTCACTGTTTATTATTTTATTATATTATATTATCAAGATAATTTATCTTGTATTATTTTTACTTTTTGGAAATGGGGTGTCATCAATATCTGAAATGCAATGAAGTTTAGTAATACATCATCAATGAATTATCAATAAATGCATACAAATAGTACTGATAGGAACTGTTCTGAATGCAATAATTCATCTCAGTCGAATAATAGATAGAACATGGTTCAGGGATTGTGTTTGCAGTAAATTGGTTCACAAATACTGGACTGAATAATTCATCAATGAGTCATTGAACAGAGTCGCTTCGAGCTGATATTATGACACTTCGTGTCAAACGTTATTAGTTATTATTACTGGGAAATTGGAATAGAACAGTACTATTGTCACTGAAAACATTCGTCTCTTTCTGATAACAAATCCTGCTTGCTGCCTCCAGTTTCGTGATACAATAATGTAATAATATGATCAATAATTATTAACGAATGCGTATTGGTTTCGATACAGTTTCATGATACACCAATGTAATTTGACCATTAAATAACATAAAATATATGTATTGGTTTCAATAATGTATCTGTCACATAGATGATAATGTTAGGAAAGCTTTTAATCGTGTAGGGATTCTCGTTATTTCATTTATAACATTCATTCGATGTTTCATTTATTTGTTCCGCAGTACAATATAGATACAGAATTTCTAGAAGTAATTTATGAAAGAGATAACATGAAAACACACAAAAAACAAATTTGTGCATCACGTTTTCTTATGCGATTGTGAATAAGTAGAAAACAATAGAAGTTTATTTAGGATGATGCCCACATGAGCCTTAGACATGTGCGTGGGTAATACGTAGAATATACTATAGATTGTTTCAACAAAATTTGTTTTTGAAAAAGCTAATCCTAAAGAGAATTTTCCCCTACACAGATCTAGAAATTATGTGTGGAGGTTATGAAATTATATATCTCCAGAATAATTATACTATTCTGAAGTACTATATTGTTCCGATGTAGTCCGTTGTGGAAGTAAAAATTGAATTGAACATTTAAAATTCATGAGGAAATCTTACTCTTTCATAAGAGAAATTAATGAAATGAACCTCGACATTGAAACTATATTATAGAAAAAAATTAGCTAAATGCTGTGTAGTTTCTAATATTATTTCGAGCTGTAACTAATGAATCGAGGTTAGGAAAATGTCAACCACTTTGGAAGTGAATTTCATTTGACTTGAATCAGAATTAATTTCTTATCAATATTGCGAACCAATTCCAATTTCTTATCAATATTGAATATTGTGAACAAATTCCAATTCAATAGGAGCTTACAATAACACTATTAATTGTTCACCATTGACATTAGGATTAGGGAATAGTGCTTGTGAAATAGCAATGCTCGCCAATAGAATGGCAACTTAGTAAGAATTACGATTGACCAATGAGAACGCGTTATGGGCGTGGTGGGACTGTACTGCGATGGGATTGTACTTGTTTGTGATTGGTCGAAGCAGCATGACGTAAGAGAGCTCAGCCAGTATACAGTGCAGTTCGCAACCGCCATTTTGTATTTTCATTCACGATTAATCGGAGTGTACTTGTTTATGATTGGTCGACACTGTATGACGTGAAACATCTCAGTAGTTTGCAACTACCATTTTCTGTTTGTTAAGATATGATTTCAATATGTAATTATAATTAATTGACTACCATAGTTTGTTATTTTGTATTCAGTCTTCGTTACAACTAATAAATGAACAGTTCAATATTATTTAATGAATGTGTTGCTTTCTGAAAGTATTATAGAATTTTACAAACAATAATGACGACGAGGATAAAGGAAGTGAATAAATATTTTAAGAAGAGGAATTTACTTGAAACTCGTTTGAAAAAGATACAAGAGGACTTGCCTAAATTCGAAAATAGCCTGTTACACGGAAAAACTTTCAACAATATGGACTGGGATCGAAGAAATACAATCACAAATTGAATTATGCACAGATTCAATAGAATATCAATCAGTGGCGGCGCTTCCATAAAGGCCAAGTGGGCCGGGCCCCCCAAAATTAAACAGTAAGCAACGCCGTACCCAGGGGGGGGGGTCAGGGGGGTTGAAACCCCCCCCCGAAATTTTCCAGAAATAAATAGCCTATATATATATATATTTTTTTATAACACAAATTTTCACAAAAGTAAAATTAAACACGTATAATTGAGGTATATTGCTAATCCTAACGTGTCTCTTTCTCACACTCTTACTCCCTCGCTCGCTCTCACACACTCTCTCTCTCTCTCTCTGACTCTTACCACTATCCCGCCCCGAGCCCACCAGCATTAGGCTAGGATAGAAGAATAGAAGCGCAGATTTAGTATTATAGGTTTTGAAGTTTTTTAAATATTACGTGATGATTGTATTAAAATTATTCAAGTGTTTGTATTTTGTATTTATCTATTCATTTTCAGAGCTAACCAATTTACAAGGGAAAGTATTTCCATACTTTCAAAGGGTCAGATAAGATATGTTAATTCAAAAACATTGTAATGGCTTAAAAATTGACTATTTAATGTAAAAATTTTCAAGTCAAACCATAGATTTTTGCCTATAAACTCTGGTTAATCAAGAGCTTAAAATGCATAATTTCACACTTAAATTTTCAAAATTTCCCCGGGGAGAGCCCCTGGACCCCCCGCCTTCCTGGGGGGTATGGAATATAAAAATTTTCAAGTCAAACCATAGATTTTTTCCTATAAATTCTGGTTAATCAAGAGTTTAGAACGGTCTAAAAATGCGTAATTTTACACTTAAATTTTCAAAATTTCCCGGGGGAGAGCCCCTGGACCCCCCGCCTTCCTGGGGGGTATGGAATATAAAAATTTTCAAGTCAAACCATAGATTTTTGCCTATAAACTCTGGTTAATCAAGAGTTTAAAACGGTCTTAAAATGCGTAATTTCACACTTAAATTTTCAAAATTTCCCGGGGGAGAGCCCCCGGACCCCCCGCCTTCCTGGGGGGTATTCCATACCCCCCAGACCCCCGGTGCTTTTATTGTGAAGTGATGTGTTATTGTGAAAGTGATCATGATTTAAATGAGGTTAGGCCTACTTCAACGGTACAATCTTCAGAATAATATTGTGAGTTTGTTGATAAACGAATCAGCCCATTCAGCTCTTGGCATGTTTTTAATACTGTAGTCAATTCGTAAGCTAACTGTATGTATTTGTAAATAGATTTCAGCAGGTTGATTCCGATAGTTTTGTTCAATATCGCAACTATATATTATATAGTTGTAGAATTAATCTTAACTACATTAACTTGTAAAATTGGGTATACTTCATTAAGCATGCCCCCCCTTCCCAGCCACACCCACAACAAGTCCAACCACGGGCCCACCCTACTGTTCAGGTCAAGCGCCGCCACTGAGATCAATTGGAATACAGATGGAAATACTGTTGAAATTTACCACTAATCTTAGAGGTCTTGTTTTTCTAGTGTGCTTGCTTTTGACTTACTGAATGACTAAATTGTTTTGTTTTCTTTAAACGGTACATTCTTGCTTTTGAGGGTGGTAAATTTTGAGAAATGAATTTGGCAATTGTTTATTGGTTCTTTTATATGTTGTTTATAAATTTCACTAACATTTTTTTTTCAATTGTCAGGATGGCGGCCTGGCAACACCGCCGTGTTCGCCGCTGCACTCGCCAATGCTGCCAACTGCGCCGGCGTCGATTGCCGGCGACACACACTACATATCGTCGGTGCGAGCGTCGTCGCGACGCACGGGCGGCGCCGCCAGTCTCGGCAGTCCCGAAAAGGAGCGAGACCGAGATCCGCTCACTAGGCTGCTCAGGTTCCTCAGGGCATTCTACAGGTATAATCGTCAATCAAAATAGATTACATTAAATACAGAGTGTCCCAAAAAATAGTGATTCCAGTACCACGGGAACTTTTAATTTGTTTTTCTTTGATAGGTTGAGATTATTTAAGTTTAATTTATATTTTTTTTACTTTATTTTTTTCTGCTTGTGCTATAATTTGTTGATTTACGATATTCTACAAGTCATAACATACAGAAAATGTCGTTGGCAAAATGCTGAATTCTTCTTAGTTTACCTGTAATCCGCCATTTTGTGTTTTCAATATTTTTCATCATATCTCGTTAAAAAAACAAGATTTTCTCATGAAATTAGGTAGGGGGATAATTAAAGGTGTGGTTTACAAAATAAAAATATCAATAAATTTCAATATCTATTTTTTTCCAAGATGGCGGCCGGCTAGAATATTTAATTCGATTTTACTGGAGAAATATTGCTTTTTACGAAAAAACCTAAGGATACAAAAATGTAGAGATTTTTATTCTGAATAAAATGGTATCTGATTTTGAAGAATCGGTTAATAAATAACCGAGATATGGCTATTTGAAGATTACCAGTTCTGTGTTTCTTCATTTTTTCAGCAGTAATACATAGAAATAAATGAAGAATTTCAAAACAAATTTTGGTTTGTCTTCCTCTAATAAAAACAACTGTTGAAAACCACTTGAAAGTATTCTGGTTGAACAACAAACACTCATCTCTCTATTATTTGTTCATGTCGACAGGGAACTGGCAGCCAGGGACCCCGTCTACCCCCCGCCATGGGCACCCCCCCTCCCACCGGGCACCACTTGTGCCGCGCACTTTGAACCCTCGCTTCTGCTCGCCCCCCTCTCATCATCACGAACAGAGTCGGAGCCACGCGACTACATCAGGATGGACCAGATATTCTCGGCTGTTCGGGTGAGTTCACAACTGCTGAGTAATTTGAGTCCTACTGTAAGTGTTTGTATCAGTTTCATAAAATTTTACAAATAAAAAAAGGTTGGCGCACATTTTTGACTTATAAGTTTATTGCATATCAATGTCTGGTGTGTATCCGACTTCTTCCTGTTCTACTGAATATCTAAAATTTCATGAAACAGGCCCCTGTTATCAAATCTAAAACGTTAAGTGCAAAATTGATGTGCATGTTTATTGTTGTTGATGTACTTGATAAATTACTATTGTTTACTCTCCAATCCTACTCACCTCTTTAAAGAAACCTTCTTAATAATTTTTCATAACAATCATATCACATAGTATTAAATTCTGAATTTCGTTTTTTACTTGACTGTTATAATTGGGAGGATGTTCTTGTATACCCTTCTCTAAGAATGGCCATTTATAAATGGCCATTTGCTCCAACTTTGCTGTCTTATGTAGATACAGCACCATCATAATATGATTACCGTTAGCGTTAGCTTGAAGAATCTCATATCTCTATCACTGAATAAGCTTTCGTAGTTTATGCTTTGTTCAATCAATTCGAAAAGTGCTATCAATTTTATCTTTAACCATCATCAATGCCTATATATTTTGTAATCTACGTGAGAATAAAGTGAATAGTCTAATCTAATCTACACCATTTCCAATTGTATTTGAGAAAGTGTCAATTCAATTTCAGAAATTATCAATTGTAATTGAGAATAGTGATTTGTTATTGAGAAAACATGAGTTGTAAATGAGAACGGTCAATTGTATTTGAGAAGATATCACATGCAATTGAGAATGGTGAATTGTAAATGAGAAATCGTCACATGTAAATGAGAAGTTAATAACATGAAAAAGGTCAGCTGGTTCTGTAATTTGATTTCTCAATATTACAACTGACATCTGCTCAATTTCAAATGATACTTTCTCATTTACAATTCACCATTCTCAATTACATGTGATATCTTCTAAAATACAATTGACCGTTCTCATTTACAACTGATGTTTTCTCAATTATTACAAATGACCATTCTCAATTACAATTGATACTTTATCAAATACAACTGGAAAAGATGTAGTCTTATTCGATTTTCCAATTCCACATTGCTCTTGAATGTTCTTCAACTGTTTATTGTTGTCTTTTGAGCAGACGACAGACGGTATGGTGTTCGAGGCGCCGCGACGCGTGCTGATCGAAGGCAGCGCTGGCAGTGGCAAAACGACGCTGGCCCTTCGGGTGCTGCACTCGTGGGCCACTCAGCCCGAAGACGCCTCCAACCCCATTCAGCTGGCCCTCTTTGTGCCCCTCAGGGAACTCAGGGGCGGCTCGTTGTCGCATTACCTCGGCAAGGTGAGACTATCATAGCCTATACATTTAAAGATTAAGGTTGATTCACACATATCAGTTCAGTCTCAATCTTATGAAGACCTTAATATTCATTGTTCCATGGTTAGGACATAAGTTTGTGTACAATGTTACAATAAGAATTGAGCTTTGTATAGTTTGTAAGTAGTGGTGGTCTCAGACATTTTCAATGATTTGTCATTATTGAAGAGACATCGACTAGTGAATGAAATCTTAGATTATGAGTTGAAGAATCAAGTTCATGCCTTATCAATTGTGGCCAAAACTCCTGAACAGTGGGAGGCTAGTAACAAAAATGTAGAATCAAGCCCAGCTTGTCGTGGTGGATTCGGCAAATAAACTATTGAAATGTTATCCTATTGAGATTGAGACATCGTGTGATAATTATTTTGTAGATGTCACGTCTATGTTCTTTTATTTTAGGGATGATATTCCATTAAAGTTTGCAACTATATTTTCTTAGCCCCATGTTATACTGGCTTAAACTTAGTTTAGCAGGAACTGTTTTATTTACATTTGAAGATTAAGGTTGATTCACACATATCAGTTCAGTCTCAATCTTATGAACACCTTAATCTTCATTGTTCCGTGGTTAGGACATAAGTTTATATTGTGAACAATGTAATAATAAGAATGGAGCTTTAGATCTTAGCCCCATGTTATACTGGCTTGAAGTTAGTTTAGCAGGAACTGTTAACTGTTTTATTTAAATTTAAAGATTAAGGTTGATTCACACACATCAATTCAGTCTCAATCTTATGAATACCTTAATATTCATTGTTCCATGGTTAGGACATAAGTTTACATTGTGTACAATTTCATAATAAGAATGGAGCTTTGGATCGTTTGCAACATTATTTTCTTAGCCCCATGTTATACTGGCTAAAGTTAGTTTAGCAGGAACTGTTTTATTTACATTTAAAGATTAAGGTTGATTCACACATATCAGTTCAGTCTCAATCTTATGAACACCTTAATATTCATTGTTCCATGGTTAGGACATAAGTTTACATTGTGTACAATGTCATAATAAGAATGGAGCTTTGGATCGTTTGCAACATTATTTTCTTAGCCCCATGTTATACTGGCTAAAGTTAGTTTAGCAGGAACTGTTTTATTAGGGCGAATAGAACGTGATGAGAAAAACGCTGACGCTGATCATAAAAATGACATTGGATTTTTAAAATAACTCTAATTATGAATAATTACACTAATAATCCAGGAAATATCCTCATAAAGGTCTTCATAAATATGATTATCCTACATATTGTGACAATGAACTTGTTTCATAAGAATAACGAAAATGTCAGTAAGTTGTTCGTATTATTAAAATTACTCTGATATAATTAATTTCTTAACGCCCAATTACATTTACCCAATTTCTTCTCGCCTAATATTCTCATCATTTCTTACAATTCTATTGTGTATCTTTTGTTCTAGAATAAAAATATATTTCAATCAAATTTAATCCAAATTCGAATAAATATATTTCAGCTTTTCATAAATTCAATTTTGTCCTCACTTTAAAACATAAACTAATCTTATGCCAGTCGTTTTCTACTATGTATTTGATTGTATAGTGCGATTCACGTCAAGAAGTCAGCATTGCTTAGATGGGAGTTTGCTATCCTTGTTCAGCACAAGGCAGTTGCTGATGTCTATATCCTATTCGCACTGTGCATAGTTGCCGCACTGTGCAT